>WNNG01000566.1:0-146810 GCA_018208015.1 Medicago ruthenica | reverse complement strand
TTAAGTTGTTTTTGAAAGAAATGGATTTTGAGACGATAATTGATTGAGTTGGAAATAAGTGATTATGATTAAGTTGTTTAAGCTAAGTTAAGTTGTTAATGATTGGATAGAATTGGTTTAAGACTTTGGGACGCGTTTAGTGCGAATTGGATCGAAAACGATGTTGAAAACGGTATTTTCGCAAAAAACAGAAAAAAAATCAGATTTCCCTTTCTAATGGACATGGATGACTGTGCGTCCCTGGGGCACGGACTGTGCGTGTGTCTCGACATTGGGATGCACGACCGTGCGCCTATATTGCACAACTGTGCGCCATATATGTGTAAGGGAATTTCAATTTTTGTGACTCTTTGAGGTATCCAATGCACATGAATGGTTCCCAAACCCTTAAACTTGACTATTAGATGTATAATGAGGATGTAATTGATTGAGTAATACAAACTTAAGTGTAAGGAAGTTTAGAAGTTAATTGGTTAGAGACGAACTTGTATATTGTCTTTAATTGAACCTTGATATGTATAAAAACTTGCTAGTTAACTATTGAGGTATGAATGATGATGTGATATGATAGATAAGTGACGATGATATATGCTAAGTGACGATGCTATATGATAAGTGACGATGAATATATGTATGACAATATTGATGATGTTAGTGGTTGAATCATTGGGAAGCATTGAATCACTAATTTTAAGTCACGACTGAACTTTTAATTTTTCGGGGAAAAAGGAAAAAAGTTCTAAATTACCTTGAGAAAAGATTTTAGGTTCGAAAGTCGATTATGCGAGGGGAAGGTATTAGCACCCCTCACATTCGTTGTACTCAACGGGAACCTCTTAGTTAACTTAGGCTTAAAATGCTTTTGACGTTTTGCTTGCACGCTTAATCATATATATAAAGGAAAAAGAAAATATAATGGGTGGTGAAGAAAGAGATAAAAACAAACGAAAGAGAAAAGAAAAAAAGATTTTTTATTAACGGGCTTGACAAGATGACGATCTTGCTCCTACGTATCTCCCGGTAGTCGGAGAATTCAAAGCGTACGTAGTTCTTAAAAAAAGTTTGTACGCTGGTTCGTTTTAGTTAAAAAAGGTTTGTTCACGTCCGAGCGAAAAAGTTTGAAAAAAGAGAAAGTAATGAAAGTAAATGTCAACTGTTCGGGTTGTTGCCGAACTTGCCATTGACGACAGGAAAATAAAATGTCAACTGTTCGGGTTGTTACCGAACTGTTCATTGACGACAATGCATAAAAATAAATGTTTTGATAAAAAAAGATTTGCACTCGGACTTGAACAAAGGTTTTAAAACGTACGAAGACGTACAAAGTTTTAACATGATGAAAGACGGACGCTAAGGCGATGAACTCGCGCAAGGCGTGAATGTTTAAGGGGGAAAAAAAGACAGACGCACAGAGGCGTGAAAGGTTTGAAAATAACACGCGAAGGCGCGAAAAGGTTCGGATTGACCACAAGGGCCAAAATGACAAACGTACGGAGGCGTACAATGTTTGAATTGACCACGGGGGCCAAGAAAAGTTTAAAATGGTCACGGGGGACCAAGAAAAGTTGGATTGGTCACGAGGGACCAAGAAAGGTTCAAATTTGGTCGCGAGGGACCAAGAAAGGTTCAAATTGGTCGCGAGGGACCAAGAAAGGTTCAAATTTGGTCGCGAGGGACCAAGAAAGGTTCAAATTGGTCGCGAGGGACCAAGAAAGGTTAAAGTGCGTTGGACGCGTTGAAAATAGAATGACGATTGTCCGAGCAACGAGACATACGTCAAGCATTCGTACAACCGGGGAAAGGAGAGACATACGTCAAACCACCCTTTTTCATTCAAGTTTTGTTTGAAATTGAGAAAACGTATTTTTGGGGAAGCTAGAAAAGAATGACGATCGTCTAAGCAACGAGACATACGTCAAGTGTTTATCCGATCGGGGAAAGGAGAGACATACGTCAAACCACCCTTTTTTATTCAAGTTTCGCTTGAATTTTAAGAAAAAGTGTAAACTGTCAAAACGCTCGTTTTTAGAACTCAAAAGAAAAGAAATAAATGTTCAAATTAGTTGTTGCAACTAAATGAACAAGTGTTGTTCAAGTTATTGAAACAAGAAAGAAAATGTTTTTGTTGTTTTCGTTGATTTTTGTTTGGTTGGTTTGGAAGGACAAGGTCCTTTGCCTACATACCCAAATGGGATCAAAACCGATGTAGTTCGGGGTAAAAAAGCCGACTGATTAGTTATGTTAATTTTAAAGTTTGAAAATGTTTGTGAAAGATAAAATGAGCCAAAGTGGCGAGTGAGTGAAGTTTGATTGATTTTAATTGCAAAAATAAAGTCTAATATGATTAAGATTGATTGAAGTTTGATTAAAAGAAAGTTGCTTGGTTTGAAATCCAAGGCTTTGTTAATGAAGAATATTTTTGATGAAGTTTTTGAATATTTGAAATGTTTTTGGTTTTTATGATTTTTTTCTTGGAGTTAAAAAGAAATTAAGTGCGATAAAATAAACCAAACGCGGGAGAAATAAACAAACGATGTTGAATCAAAATGAAAAGTTTTTTTTGGATTATGGATTAAACTATGAAAAATGAAAAATAATGCAATGCATATTTATATACTTTGTTCCTAAATGCATGTATATTCTAATGACATAGAAAAATGCAAAATAAAATGAACAATTAGAAATAAAAAAAAAATAAAATGCATGAGATGATATGATAAGTAAATAAATGGGATGTTAAAAATAAAAGAACAAATAAAAGGAAATAATAATAAAAGGAAAATAAAATTGCAAAGAAAAAATAAAAGAAATAAAAAAGGAGGTGTAAAAATAAAACTGGGGGTGCAAGAAGTGAAAAATAAATCAGATTTAAAAGAAAAAGGCCCAAACTGCATTGGGCCAACGTAAATTGATCTGGGCCGTCTGATTAATCAGATGGCCCTGATCTGATCACAAGGGGAATAAGCCTGAGCCATATGATTTAAATCAAGTGGTCTGAGGAGCGAGGGTGTACGCTAACGCGTACACCCACACATACAGAATCAGGGAGGGGTATATATACCCTTTCGCTTCATTTTTTCCTCATTTTCACATGTTCTTTCTCACTCTTCTTTCCCTCTCTAGTCCGCCCCTCTCTCCTTCTCTCATCTCTCTCCCCTCTCTCATCCCCTTTGGCCGCCGGAAAGGAAATCCGGCGTGGTGGCTGCCGGCCTAGGTGGCGGCGCAACCGCGCCGGAGAGTAAAAAACTCTCCTTTTTAAAAAAAAAATACACTTTTTCCATATCCTTTTCCCTTCTCATCCCAAATCCGAATCTATTTTCTCCAAAATCCCCCCAAATCGGTCTAGATCTAGGTTTAAAAAAACACAAAAAATTTACCTTTTTTCTTTGTTTTGGTGTACGGTTTTGTGCTTCTAGCTTCGTGTGTGTGTTGTGCTTTTTAAGGCTTGTGCGTTTGTGAGGGCTGGTGAGGGTGTGTGTTGTGTGTTGATGCTAGGTCGTGTGGCTTTGTGTGTGTGGCCGTGTGGTTTTGCTGAGTTTGGCCGTGTGTTGATTTGTGTGGTTGGCCGTATGGTTTTGCTGGGATGTGTTGTGTTGAGTGAGGGTTGCGTGATGCCTTGTGGTGTGTGTGAGTGCTGGTGGCTTTGTGTGGCTTGTTATGTGTTGTGTTTGCTGGAAAATGTTTGGTTCAAAAATTCTTCCTTAAAATTTCTTCCCTTTTTTCTTGTGTTTGATCCTGTTTTATAGAGGGATTTTGAGCTGCTTGTCATTAGATTAACTTGGCTTTCTGCAGATCTTTGGATAAGATTTGAGGCAAGCATTAATGGGAGAAGTGATTTGCTGGGATTTTGGGATGATTTTGGCAGATTTGTGATGATGAAAAATGATGAAAAAAACCTAGGATTGGGGCGCCCCTGTGCTGTGTTGGACTGTGTTTGTTGACTGTTTGACTTGGACTTTGGACAAAAATGCAAAAATAAAAATAATAATAATAATAGTAAAATAATAATAATGATAATAATAAAAAAAATAAATAAATGGTAAATATGGTAATAATAAAATTAATGATAATAAAAAACTGAAATTAAAAGTAAAAATAAAAAGTGATAAAAAAAATAAAATTAATAAACGAAACAAAAATTGACATGAGGTATTTTAAAATACCTCCCTGCCGAAATTTCGTCTGAAACGACGAAAATTCTCGGTTTTTTTTAAAAATGAGAAAAACGAGACAATGAGTAAAACGAGACGAAAATGGGTCAAAAAATGGGGTATGACAATAAGTGACGATGAATATATGTATGACAATATTGATGATGTTAGTGGTTGAGTCATATGTATGTGCATGATGTCGAGTCGTGATATGTTATCATGCATCCATGAAGTCAAGTCCAGTGACGATGAAAGTGACGATGAAAGTGGCGAGGGGATCAATCGGTAATAAACCTCCGACATCCAACCCGATGAAAGTAGCCTCTAGATAGTAAGGATTTGAAACAGTCAGAGAGAGACGCATGACGAACACCCGTTTGACTTATGATTCTTCTGGAATCCTTATGCTTTAGGCACTATTCAGATTAGGAGAAGATGTAATATGTTGTGTGTTCGTTATATTGGGATAGCCCATATATAGTGCGATGGTCAATTAGAGTTTCCATTATTTTGAAATGGGTCACTGACATACACTCATATTGAGCTCATATCAATTAATTAAATATATAATCAATTATCAAATTAAAAAGTAACTAATATTATTATATAATTCAACCACTAATCAATCAAGACTCCAAATTGATAAATGACTGATATAATTATTATAAAGATATTTAATCACGTAAGAAAATTGAGATATAATTATGCCAAAAAAAAATATTTCAACAATCTTCCACTTGGGCTACATATCTTAATCATTACATCATAATTATTTAGGCACACATTTGATTGCTATTTATTTATAGATTTCCCTAGCGAAGTGATCGAACTCTAGTAGTTATTGAGCTTCACCAAATGATGAATCGTTCATGGAAACCCAATTTCGATTCTTAGGTAGAAAAATTATTGGTCAAGTTATACTTACCTCACGGTCTAGCTCTGGGTTACTAAGTCCCCTTCCCTCAGAAACAGAAGGGTTAACACCAAAAAAAATTCTTAAGATTTCCCTTTACAATCTGATCCACCTCATACATAATGAGACCATCACAGTTGTCGTCACTAACGTATAACATAACTAAACCCCGATCATCACCATATCTTTACACTTGATGACATAGATCAATATGGATGAGTGACATGGAAATTCCATGCAATTTCATCTCTGAATCGTTTCTATTTCCGACTGGTCTAACTGAAAACTTTAGTGACATCAAACTGAAGTGTGTAAATGTGCAAATTCAATATTTGCACAAATGATATAAAACCTAATATAACAATAATAATTTCTTAAATTTTATTTTTGCAGATAATCATAACATAAAGTTTGTACCGATACCAAAATAAAATATAGAACATAAAAGAAAAGAGACTCTCACTAATCAAAGACATTCTTAGTGACAACAATCATATGAAAGACCTTAGGTGTTAAGTCTTTGATTAGTGAGTTGGTTATCATAAAGTTTATCTCTACGTGTTGTAACACTCATACTAATTTTATCTAGAATATTAGCATGCGCATTAAACTGATACTGGATGCATTAAAATTTTCAATAATAATAATACAACTGAATGAGTACTAATTGCTCGTTTATACAATTAACCAAATACCATTAAAATACATGTACAAATGTCTGATAAACTCCTGAGATGGTACATGACGAGCAACAGCACTCCATCCAGCGTCTCCCTGATGAACTTCATCACGAACCTCTTGCTTACCTGAAAACCTGCATCAGAAGGATTGGGATGAGACATAATGTCTCAGTGAGCTCCACTCAACCTACTGTTGGCAACCTCGGGGAAACCTAGGGTCGCCATGCACTAACTGTTGGCAATCTCGGGGAAACCAATGATCGCCAAGCAATTAAGTCATCCCATATCGGGCTTATACCTGTATGTGCCTGCTATACTGTGTAGTCACGAAAACTAGACTACGAATTACTAACTTAGTGATCGAGGGGAAATCTAGGATCACTGCCTGATAACTGCTACTTGCCTGATAACTGATACCTGCCTGAACATAATAAAGTATTTTTCTGATATTATTCTGTTAGTATGTTAGCGTGTAACAAACAATTATTGATGAAAATTATAATAAAAGCCTTTAAAGAAAGTATAGAAAACTCAATTTAGTGAAAATAATCAAAATGGGTGAATCGAGAACTAGCTTCACCTCGTTGATAGCTCTTTCCTACTAGAGTGGCATTTCCCGTAGTGGTAACTCCATCTAACGGATAGCTCTTTTCTCTCGACTCAAAATAAAACGTAAAACAATTTCAATTAGGGAGTTTACATCTCGCTGATAGCCCTCTCCTCCTAATGGTGGTCTTTCCATAGGGGCTGCTCCATCTAACGGATTAACTCTACCTAACCGAAATCACATAACTAGGTGCACCTAGGTCGTCGTCATTATAACCGTAATTTTCAAAACATCCTTCTTAAAACACACGTCTAAAATCATATTTCGCAACATAACGAAACTTATGTCAAAATACGTTCATCAAAACTCAATCGAAAATCTACTACTTATCATAAGTAAATCCAAATTCAACCCAAATCCAAATCGCGTACATATTAATATCAAATCGTTTCAAAAACGTGTATTTCAAACCATGCTTTACAACGTATGAAAACTAGTGCCAAGATACAAGAAATCAAATTTCAATTCCTAAATCCACTACTTTATAAATCATTAGTAAGTTCAACTTGAGCATATACTAATATCGATCACTTTAAAAAAAATAACGATGATAAGAAAAATATTCAAAGGTTGTGTTTCCCCATTTTAGTAAATACTCACATAGAAAATAAACAAACTACCAATAATAACAATAATAATTAAAATATGCGATAATGATCGTTATCAACTCACTCAAACCCAAAGGGAGGGTCTAACTAAAAGGAACTCACCTTAATCACCTCTGATAACTTTGCAAAGCAGCCTATTCAACAGCTCATAACCTTTGCCATCTTCAATCCTCCATAAGCACTTTTCCAGAAACAACTTATTCACAGCTTATAGCTTATGAACGTTACGATTCCGCCTCGAACCTCAACCCAAACACTTAATAGGTTTACCAAACACGTAAAATCAGGTCTGGAATCATCCCATCAATATATATCCGCGTTTTAGCTTGTTCCGTAAAATTACGTCAAAATCCGTAAGCCGTTTTTCAGCAGAACTTCCAAACTTCGAACGCGTTTTCCGGATTGGTTTCTAATCCGAATCACATGAAACTTATATCCGAATCGAAGGGAATTGAACGCAGAATCCAAAAATCCAATAATTACCCAATTCTGAGGGGAAGCATGATGAGGGAGAGGGAGTAGACACGACAGAGAGGGGAAGAAGTGGAGAGGGAGAGAAGGATAAAAAATCTGAAAATTTCATCTCCCATTTGCCCTTTATGTTACTACTTCATCTCTTGTTAATTACCATTATGCCACTGCTTGTGAAAATGACCAATATACCCTTCTTTTCCATTTGAAATAACTAATATATCTTCTCCCCATTTTGTTCTCGATTAACCACCTCTAATTCTAATTAATATTACTCTTAGTATTAATTATATTTGGGATATTACACGTGTTTTATCCTTCTACAAGAATAATAAATAAGGCAATGAATTTTATAAATTTTGTTGTTGAAGCATTATACGATTAATTTATGTCACTATGTAACTTACAGGCCCGACCCTTATCAAGTGCAAGGTGAGCTAAGGAGTCGGGTCTCACAATTTTTGGGGGCCTCAACTAGTTTTATTTTTTTTAATATAACGATTAAAAGTCTTAGTTATTTATAAAAATTAACCAGAATCTCACAATGGTGTATTGATTAAACATAATTTCACATAGGGTGCGGTACTAGGTTCAATCACCAACATTTATGCTTTTCTTAATAATTTTAGTTTTAGTCAACTTAAAATAAAACATAAAATTGTAAAACGTGGAATTTGAACTTAATACAAAAGTTTCAATTACATACATAACCACTAGATCATTCCAGTTTTTTTTTTTTTTTTTTTTTTTTTTTTTTTTTTTTTTATAAATTTACAAATTAATATGCATTTCAAAGTTCTCTATTAAGTATAAAAAACAACTTTTTTTATATAGAAAACTACTATATTCATTTAATTTCTTGTCATTTGTTTGCATTAACACAAATTAATTCCCTTAAATAATTAGATTCTTTCAATTGTTTTAAGTTTAATCATGCATGTTAGTATTAGTTTGTTACTTTTTTTCCCCAAAAATAGTACTAGTTTGTTGTCACTATATTTAGATATCAAGGTCCAATACCCTTTTTTATTTTGTAGCAACAAAAACTAATATACTTAAGACCCATTTTGAAGTAAATAAGTGATGATTTTTTTTGAGTTTGTGTATGTTTCTTTTTATTAGGAGCCCAATTTTGAATATCAGAACAAATTGTGGTTAGTGAAGCTTAACACAAGTTAGTTAATTACTCTCGTACAAACTTAATTTTACTTGATTTGTAAGGATGACTATTTTGATGTTATTAATTTTATTTACAATTTAAATAGGGTATTTTTTTTTTTTCAAATTGTATTTTTTTGATAAAGGTCTGATTTTAATATTTGAACAGGGCCTTCAATTTCATTGGGACCTACCCTGATAACTTAAGTGATCATTCAATAACTTTTGCTATATGCAACTAAGTGACATAAGTACTTATAATCATTTTTTGAGTTAGGATGTCCACCATATATAGGCATCTAAAGGGCTTAGAGTCTGACATATTGATTGATCTTCAAACTGTCAAAAGGTTTAAAGTGAACAAGTGCGCAATTGTGAATCGAAGAAACATACATATTTAAAATAATAAAGTAAAAGGAAAAAAGAAAGAAACATACATATTTAAAATACATACATATATATATATATATATATATATATATATATATATATATATATATATATATATATATAAGTTTCACATTGTTCTTTTAATGTTGCCAATAAGAATATTATTCTTTGAGGTCGGGTGTTTTTTCTAATAGACGTAGTTTTGTTGAACAGAAATGAACTCATTTGCATGAAATTTGAACTTACAATTTATAGACACAAAATAAACTAATTCCTAACATGCACAAGTGTCATGTGTCTTCTAACTTTTAAGAGTATTCTACAGATACACATGTATTAGAAGTTGTCTGATTTAAATTTCTTTGAGTAGTTTTGGTAGTAATATAAGTCTTCTCTTGGAGCACTTGACTTAAAACTATTTTGGTTGTTATTGGTCTTTGAGTTGAAATGTGCTTGATTCACTCAAAAATATGGATACTTAAAATTTGGACTATTACTTTTCTCACCTTATCCGTTTCTCATGCACCCTATTTTTTTTGTCAAAATACTCTATGTTCAAATTATATAATACAAACCATATTGTAGGTATTTTTGGATTGTATAATCCGAAATTATGTATTGCCCATATTTCGTATATTATTTCGATGACATAATTAAAAATGACAAAACATAAAATAAATGTAAGCAGACAGAAAAGTAAAGAGACAAAGATGATACAAATTTTCATTTTATTAATATATAGTAAATACTTTCATAGTACATTTACAATAAAATTGAATTTTGAAGCTTATTACACAAAATTTTCAAACACCTAATGCTAATTTATCAAAAACCTACAGCTAAACTTGTGGTGCAAGAAGATGGAGGAGGAAGGAGGATGGGGTAAGGTTTGTTTCTTGTGTAAGGTTTGCCTCCTCTCTAGGGCAAAGAAGACTTTGATGGTCAACCTTGCACCCAAACAGACAACCCTTAACCCCTGACAGATGGTGCAAATTTGCAGAGTGGCCCCATCACTTTTGACCATTCATACAATCCCTAAAATATTAGAGTAACCTTTTTGTATGAAAGGTCAACGATGAAAAAACATTGTAGAAAGAAAAGAGAAGGAGAGAGTGTGAGATAATGGAATGAGAAATTGTGAAAGATTGAAGCGTATTTATAGTGGGGAATTTGTAAAGTTGGAGTCCATAGAGTGTAACGATTCATTAATAAGGGTAAAAAAATGTGTTCAACTGATCTGACCAGCCATTAAAACTGGTAAAACCCAAAGAAAAACATGTTTCATGAGTCACTCTTGCCGAGCAAGTAACCGGTCAAACTCTAAGCTGGTTTGGATTATATAATCCGAAACTGTTTCAGAAAATTTTGGATTATATAATCCGAACCGGTTTAATAATGTGTTAAATTTTGTACTTTGTAGGGTGAGGGAACTTTCATATTATAAAATTTGAACCTCTTAGGTACAAGATCTTTTTATGTGGTCTACATTGCACCGAAAGTTTCGGTGGTCTACGACGCTCTAAAACTTCTATAAATTAGTGTGTCTGTTTTCATAAGTAGTAAACCACACCAAAAAATCATGGACACTATAATCATTGTTCAGAACACCAAGCTAGCTGCAGTTTACTACAACGGGGGAAAACCACCCCATACCTGCAACGTTCAGAATGATGTCACGCTCTCCAGGTTGAAGGATCAGCTGAATCAAATCAACCACAAAGACACAAGGAGGGTGGATGGTGTTGAGTATCGATGTCCATCGACCGACTCAGCTGGAAGAGTGCAGTTCCCCCCCAGATGAAGCTCAGGAACGACGACGTGAGAACCATGTTCTCGATATTTAGTCAGTATAGTACTAAAGGACCGATCAAGTTGGATGCTTCATTGATCATATATGTTGAAGAAATTCAGAACAGTTTGATTCTGGCCTAGAAACTGCGAAGAGATCAGGGCTCTGCTGGAGGAACTAGACGAAGAAATTTGTTTAGCTGATTTGTGATCTGTTATGTTTTATTTTATTACGTGTTTTACGCTGTTGAATTATGTCTTTGATGTATTTGAAATTTTTATATTTAATGTACGTCGCTGAAATTAAATTCTTTGTGTTAATACTCATGTTTTATAGGGGCAAGTCAGGTTCGAATTATATAATCCAAACTAGTTTAGCACATGTTTTTTGTGTGGTTCACATTGCACCGACAATTTCTGTGGTCCATGACACACAAAAACTTATATAAATTAGTTTGTTCAGTTCATTTGCTATAAAACACAAAAAAAAAACTCTGAAAAATTATCTGAAAGATATGAACACCAAGATGTTGTTATGAGCTAGATCTTGTTGTCTTGACAATATAAATATGCCAATTGACAAGGCAACAAGATCTAACTCAAAACAAGCCTCTTGAAACACATTGCCTTTCATCATTATGATGTAGATCTAATTACGAAGAGGTTGTTGTGAACTTGATCCAGTTGACATGCCGATCGAAATATGTTAGTTGGCAGACCAGTCGGATCAAGCACAAAAGCATCTCTTCGAACACCTTCCCAGAAATTTCATCACTTCTGTTATTATGTTATTTTACGCTGTTGAATTATGTTTCATACCTTTTTTTTCCTATGTCATTCACCATGAAAACCCTCCAAAAATAAAACTTAAACATAGTCTGGACTGTTCGGATTATACAATCCAAAAATGTTTAGAGTGTTTCAGATTATATAATCTGAACCCTCCCAGACTGTGTAGACGGCGGCGTTACACTAAAGGTTTGAATGGTCTGCGGTGTGTTTAATGCATTTTTGGTCGGTTTATACATTATAAATGTTTCCTTTGACTATAGTTACAATCTATGATAGGTTTATGGCTATAAATAGTCTTGCATGCTTCAACATATTCATTCATTCTTCATTTCTCATCCTTTCTTACTTGTTCCTTCTCTTTTTTTAGTTAGGAGTATTTATCATATCATGGTCATTCCCTGAAATTGCTTTGCAATTTATGCGGGGATTGTAACAGAGATCTTTGATATCGATTATGATATCTTTTTATTTTGTTATGTTTCAGATTATATAATCTGAAAATACCTAACAATCTATTTCGGATTATAGAATCCAAACAGAGGATATTTATTTATTTTTTTTAAAAAAAATTGCCGCGAGAATACATAAGGTGGAAAAAATAATAGTCTAAAATTTACATATAATAGGTGTCCATAAATGTCGTTTGTCAGAAAGATTTGAAACTAACATTTTAGATATGCAAAGATGCAGAAAATTAAACCATTTTTTGAGTTAAATAAGAGGTCATTGTTACTACGTACTTACTTAGAACTTGCAATTGTGAATGCATTTTCTCTCTATTGTGTTTTGCATGATGTCAAAACACAAATAGAATATATTAGATCTGATGTATATTGGACTTATATTCCTAATTATCAAGTGCCAAACACCCTTAGGATTGATTATCCATAACTGAAATTGAAAGCCAAAATAATTTCAGATTTCTGCGAAAAATTAAGCTTATGGATCTAGTATGGATCGGTTCATACTTTCATGATTTGACATAAACTTATATGGATCGATATGTAAACCTTATGGATCGATACATACTGAATAAGATTTGAAATAATTTTACATTTTTCTACACCTCCTGAAATTTCTTTTATTAAACACTTCATATTAATAAATTGAATATGAAAAATTTAAATAGAAAACTATTATTTAAAAAATAATACATTAAAAAAATAATACATTCAAGAAAATTCATCATCTTCGTCCAACCAAAAATCACAAACCCATAACACATTCATCATCTTGTTATTCTGTTCACCAATATGTCCATCGTGACATTAATTCGTTTAATCATTTGAAACCACAAACTTTCATGACAAAAACTCAAACCTTCATGACACAAACCCATAAATTCATAAAGAAAAAAAACCAAAAATTAATCTTCTTCAACTCTAAACTCATAAGCAAATGTCGTGAATAAATTTTTTTCACGCTTTCCCCACATGAAGAAAATATCATGAACCAATTTCAAGAGGGGAACGTTGAAGAGGAAGAAGTGGATGGCTAAGCTCGAGTCTCTACCAAACTGAGATGATGCTTTCTTTCCTCAATGTTTTGTATTCCTGGTGTGATGTCGCTTATATACGGCACCATGTATCTCTATAGTGGTTTTCCTCGCCCGTCTTGAGCGAGAAGTCTGTTTTTCAATATATGCTGTTTTAAAAAAAAAATCCTTCTTTACAAACCAAAGAAGATTGGTGGTTCTCTTAAATAGAAACATATTAGATTGGTGGTAACAAAAGATTGTTAATCTGATCTTGAAAATACACTTAAAGATTTATAAAAAGATATAGTGTAATCTTGAGTGTATTTGAGATTGCTTGAGATAAGAATGTGATTATGATCTAGGGTACTTGAAACATGACTGGATCTCTTAGCCTTTTACGAACATTGATAAGGGAAAGACGAATTGCTTTCCATTTGACATTCATAATTAGAGATTACAATCTCTCATATGTTTTGGTGTTGGCTCTTTTTGAGTATTCATTTGGGAGCTAATATTGGAAATTTGTGTTTTTGGTGTTTTTTTAGTTTAATTTTATCTTTCTTGTAATCTTTCTATTTATGGCACATTTTTGTAGAATGAGTAGGCTTGTTAAGATAATTTCAAGTGTATTTTCAAATTTCCTAAAAAAAGTATTTTTGTTTGTTCGATTCATTGTTTATAAATATTTTATTTTTTAACTGAACTACTATGTACGTAAGAATTGTGTTTTTGAAATAATAAAATAAAAATCACTAAAAAACTATTTACAACACAAGATAAACCACAAATTGAAAACAAAACAATCAATATTAAACCATAGAAAAGCCAAGAAAAGTGCAACCAAACACCTAAGTAATAAAATGACCATAATTAAGAAATGAAAGTCCTAAACACCCGAGATAATAGGTACAACATGGATAAAAATTAAAAACTGAAATCTTACACATTATATTTAGGCCAAATCCACCACAAATTGTATACATCCTTGAAAACTATGTATTTCTCTTGTTCCTTTCGTGCTTTTATTTTCTCTTTGATTGTGTGTTTGGTCATATTTGAATGCCATGCTGATGCTAATAATGCTAATGGTAGCCAGATCATACCAAAACTAGTTATAGATGCAGGTTCTGCTGGAAGGCATATTCCAGACACATTGTTTGGAGTATTTTATGAGGAGATTAATCATGCAGGAGCTGGGGGATTATGGGCAGAACTTGTGAAAAATAGAGGTTTCGAAGCAGGAGCCCGTGGCCTTAATAATGATTCCTCAAGAATAGATCCATGGAAAATTATTGGAGATCAGAATAAATCTTCCATTACTGTATCAACTGATATGTCCTCTTGTTTTGAGCGTAATAAAGTTGCATTACGCATGGATATTCTTTGTCAAGGAAAATCTTGTCCACGTAGTGGTGTTGGTATCTCTAATCCTGGTTATTGGGGCATGAACATTGAGCAAGGTAAAATGTATAAGGTCGTGTTGTATGTTAAATCACTTGGTCCAATTGATTTAAAAGTTTCATTTGTTGGATCTGATGATGGTGTAAAATTGGGTTCAAAAAGCATTAGGGCTGATGGACTTAATGTTACAAAATGGAGTAAGATAGAGAGAACTATTAAAGCTAAAGGTACGAATCATAATTCTAATTTACAAATAACAACAAAAACTAAAGGGGTGATATGGTTAGATCAAGTGTCAGCTATGCCTTTGGATACATATAACGGTCATGGTTTTCGAAGTGATCTTGTTAAAATGGTGGCAGATTTGAAACCAAATTTTTTAAGGTTCTTGGGTGGTACTTATGTTGAAGGAAACAGTCTAAAATATGCTTTTAGATGGAAAGAAACAGTTGGGCCATGGGAAGAGAGAGCTGGACACTGGAATGACGTTTATGGTTATTGGAGTGATGATGGATTAGGTTATTTTGAGGGTCTCCAACTATCAGAGGATCTTGGTGCATTACCTATATGGGTGTTTAATGCTGGTATTAGCCGTAGTGACGAAATTAGTACTTCTGACATTGCACCATGGGTGCAAGAAGCCCTAGATGGTATTGAGTTTGCTAGAGGTCATGCCAATTCACAATGGGGTTCTCTTAGGGCTTCCATGGGACACCCTCAACCATTTAATTTGAAATTTGTTGCTATTGGAAATGAAGATTGTGGTTTAAAGTACTATGAAGGAAATTACATGAAATTTTATGAAGCTATAAAACGTACTTATCCTGATATTCAAATTATCTCAAACTGCGACGGTTCTGAACATCCACTAAAACACCCTGCAGATATCTACGAATTCCATATCTATACAAGTTCTCCAGACATGTTTTCTAAGAATACCAGGTTTGATAAGGCACCGAGATCCGGTCCAAAGGCATTTGTTAGTGAGTATGCTGTTTGGAGGGAAGATGCTGGTCATGGAAGTCTTTATGCAGCTGTGGCTGAAGCTGCATTCCTTATTGGAATTGAGAGGAATAGTGATGTCGTCATCATGGCGTCATATGCACCCCTTTTAATAAACATTAACATGAACTTAACAAAGATCAAAGAAAGTAACGGAACGTGGACGTGGTGGCCAGATGCAATTGTTTTTAACTCTTATCAGAATTATGGAACTCCAAGTTATTGGATCCAAACCTTCTTTATTGAATCTAGTGGAGCACTCTTGCTTAATTCAACTCTCCAAAATTCTCCTACTTCAATTGTTGCATCCGCAATTCAGTATAAAAATTCTCAAGATGGGAAAAATTATCTAAGAGTAAAGGTAGTAAATTTTGGAAAAGCCTCTCAGATCTTAGGAATTTCAATAAATGGGTTAAGTACAAATGTGCAACCATCTGGTTCATCAATGGCAGTGCTTACATCCTCCAATATAATGGATGAGAATTCCTTCTTAGAGCCAATGAAGATTTCGCCCCAACGAACTTCACTTGCGAATGCAAGCAAGGACATGAATGTTGAACTTCCTCCTTATTCAGTTACATCAATTGATCTATTAATTTGAAATACTATGGTGTAATGATTCTTTTTTTTTTTTGGTGTACTATGGTGTAATGATTCTTTATATTTATAGTGTTTTTATCGTTTTGTTTTGTTGTAAAAAATGGTAGATTGTTACTTTAATATTTTTTTTAAAGAATGGAAGAATGTATATTTTTATTAAAAACGAAATGTACCCCATTCTAAGGAAGAGAAGACTTTAGGGCTCAAAGTGTACTTACAAAAAGATTTACATTTACTATCCTTTACGAGTACTATCGAGACTCAAACCTAGAACATTTATATATCTCGATTCAAGAAATGTATATATTTCTATTACATAAATAAATTGTTATTATTATCTTTGAAATAATCTAATTCTTCATGTTCTTTCTTTTAAATTTTATTTAACAAGGCAATCTTGTATATTTATGACATATAATTTTTATTAAAATTTAATTTGTTTAGTTGATATACATTATCATGTTAATTTTCTATTCTCGATAATTTTTGGAAGAATTCAAAATTAAAGCATCCCAGAAAGATTGCACAAACAATAATAATAATAATAATAATAAATTCATTTCTTCATTTTTTAGCACATTTTTATTTTATTTACACTAAATTTCAGTGTGCATAAATGTTTTACACTCAAATCGTATACTTTTTCACATTAAAAATTGTATGTTGTTTGAGATTTCAAAGAAAGTTTGACACAGTTAATTTTTATAAAATATATGAACTTCGAGACAATCACAAATTGCATTCCTTTTGATCGAAACTTGTTTGCATTAAAAGTAAGACCTCTATATCCAAAACACTGTGAAAAGCAACAATGCTACCAGAAATAAAATTGGTGTGCAAAAGCCTTTCAGATGAAGATTATTTATTGGAACATAAGGGGAATTGCCACCTCCCCATCTAGATTGGCTCTTAGAAGACTGATTAACCAAAACAAACCTGATTTTGTATTTATAGCTGAACCTTGGATGAGTTATAATGCTTTCCCTGCTACCTGGCTTCACAGACTGAACCTTAAAGTCTTTGCTTTCAATACTAGACATGATAATCTCCCCAATTTATGGTGTATTTGCTCTACCCTTTTGAACCCTATAGTTATACACTCTGATGATCAACATGTTACATTCAAAACCCTTCTTGATAACAAAGATTACTTCTTCACTGCAGTTTATGCTTCAGCAAGTAACTTGCAGAGAAAGATACTGTTGCAAACCCTCACCTTTTTGCAGTCATCTCACCCTAATGCACCATGGTGTTATATTGGTGATTTTAATACCATTTTAGGTGCACATGAACATTTTGGTGCCTTGAACCTGCTAGACCCCCCATTGCAGATTTTCAAAACTGGACTGATACTAATGATCTCCTCCATCTTCCAACTAGAGGTGTAGCTTTCACTTGGGACAACAGAAGAAGTGGTAGAAGACATGTCAAAAGAAGGCTAGACCGTGCCATCTGTAATCAAACTATGCTAGATAGCTGTACCTCAATCACTTGTTCATCTTTAATTAAACATAGATCTGACCATTATCCTCTTCTCTTAGAATTTAAAACTGATAACCTTGCCTTCTCCTCTAGCTTCAAGTTTCTCAAAATGTGAACTTTACACAAAGATTGCAAAGATTTTATTGCTGATTTCTGGAATGAGAATGTGGTGGGATGCCCTATGCATATTCTGACCTCAAAGCTGAAGAATTTGAAGAATAAACAGAAAATTTGGAACAAGCAGGTTTTTGGTAACATCCACTCATATGTCAATGAAGCTGAACAAAACCTTAGTAGTATTCAAAACCAAATCCAAACAACAGGTCACACTGACTCTTTGCTAAACCAAGAAAAATTAGCCCACATCAAGCTTGATGGTGCCCTTAACGAACATAATATTTTTTGGCAAGAAAAAGCTAAGCTTAAGTGGCATGTTGAAGGTGACAGAAATACACAGTTTTTCCATAGAATCTCCAAAATCAAAAACAAAACAAAAATTATCTCTTCCATCAAAATTGCTGACGAGCAAATCACTGATCCTTCACAGATAGATGAACACATTGTTTCATATTATAAATGTTTATTTTCTACTAACACTGTTTTGCAGGATCATTTGCTTGTGGAGGAAGTAATCCCAAAACTGATTGATGACAACACCAACACTTTACTCACCATTTTACCATCAAGAGATCAAGTTAAAAATGCAATTTTTGATCTTAATAGAGATGGAGCACCTGGCACAGATGGATTTAGAGCATGTTTTTTTCAAACTTACTGGGACATTGTTCATAAAGATGTGGAGAATGCTGTGCTAGATTTCTTCACAACTGGTTGGATACTTCCAAACTTCAATGCAAACACCATCAACCTGATCCCTAAAGTTCCTGATGTTGATTCTATAGACAAATATAGGCCAATTTCTTTGGCCAATTTCAAGTTTAAAGTTCTTTCCAAGATTCTTGCTGACAGACTTGTTATATTCCTTCCCAACATTATCTCCAAAGAGCAAATAGGCTTTATAAAAGGAAGAAACATAAAAGACTGCATTGCTCTCACCTCTGAAGCAATTAATCTCCTAGACAAGAAGAGTTTTGGGGGAAACCTGGCTTTAAATATTGATGTTTCAAAAGGTTTTGATACTTTAAGATGGGATTTTCTTCTCAAAGTCCTGAACTGCTTTGGCTTTAATGAAACTTTCTGCAACTGGATTCATGCTATTTTGCATTCAGCTAGGATTTCTATCTCAATCAATGGCTCTCAGCATGGTTATTTCACTTCAATAGAGGAGTTAGACAAGGGGATCCCTTATCCCCCCCCTCTCTTTTGTATTGCAGAAGATGTCCTTAGCAGAGGGATCTCTAGTTTAGTAGCAGATGGAAAGGTTTCCCTCATCAAGGGAACTAGGGAAGTTCATGTCCCTTCTCACTGCTTCTATGTTGATGACCTTATGGTCTTTTGCAAAGGTAAAAACTTTAGTTTATTGGCTCTCAAAGATCTTTTTACCAAATATGTTGAATATTCAGGTCAAATTATTAACACTAGCAAATCTTCAATTTACTCTGGAGGGATTAGCAATGGCAGGATAGACTCTATTGTGAACATGCTGGGATTCAAGATTGGTTTCTTTCCTTTTAACTACTTGGGAGCACCTATTTTTAAAGGTAGACCAAAAGTGATTCATTTTCAGCCAATTGCAGATGAGATTAAAACAAAGCTTGCTTCTTGGAAAGCTTCACTTCTTTCTATGGCCGGTAGAATCCAAATGGTGAAGTCAGTGATTCATAATATGCTTCTTCACACCATGGCAGTTTACTCTTGGCCCATCTCAATTCTAAAAGATATTGAAAGATGGATTAAGAATTTCATTTGGAGTGGGGATACTGAAAAAAGGAAACTGATTACAGTCTCATGGAAAAAAGTTTGCTCAGATTTTGATGAAGGTGGATTGAGCATCAAATCTTTAATATGTCTTAATGAAGCTACTAACCTGAAGTTTTGCTGGGATATGCTCCAATCAGAAGAAAGTTGGGCTTTATTGCTGAGAAGCATGGTGATTAGAGGAAATTCTTGCATTTCTCATCATATCTTTTCATCTTTATGGAGTAGCATTAAAAATGAATTTCAAGTCATATATGATAATGCTACCTGGCTCCTAGGAGATGGACAACAAATCAAGTTTTGGCATGATAACTGGTGTGGAGTCATTCTTGCAGATCACCTTCATGTTCCAGTGGCTACAATGAACTCCTCTCCTCAATATGTTCATGATTACATTGCTGATAGACAATGGTTAATTCCTACAGATCTGCAAAATCATTTTCCTTTGCTCAAGAACCTTGTACAACAAGTCACCATTCCCTTATCTGAGCAAGCTGACAAGTTAGTATGGATCCACATTACCTCAGGGAATTTACCTTTAAAAAGGCTTTTAATTTCAAGAAGCATCATCATTTGAAGATCCCCTGGGCCAAATGTATCTGGAATAGAGATATCCCCCCCTCAAAGGCTACCCTAGTTTGGAGATTGATGATGGGAAAGCTCCCTACAGATGAAAACTTAGCACAAAGGGGAAGTTACCTACCATCTATCTGCTCCCTTTGCCAATGAAGTGTTGAAACTTCTCTTCATCTCTTTTTTTATTGCACTTACTCCCTCAAGATCTGGAGCTGGCTTGCTTCTACCGTAGATACTCCTCTCCATTTTCAATCCTTAGAAGATATTTGGAGGCTAAGCAACAGATTCTCCAACAAACAACGTAAGGTGGTTATTAATGCTGCTTTGGTTTTCACTATAAATTCTATATGGTATGCAAGAAACCAGATAAGATTCAACAACAAAAAAATTCTTTGAAAAAGGTCCATTTCCTCCATCAGTTCAAATGTTAATCTTACAGAAAACTGCTCCATTGCCACAACTATCTCAATGTCTGACTTTATTCTGCTAAAAAAATTTAACATTACATTACACTCTCCAAAAGCTCCAATAATAAAAGAAGTATTATGGAACCCTCCTATGCCACATTGGATCAAATGCAATACTGATGGCTCAGCCAACAGTAATACCTCTGCTTGTGGGGGAATTTTCATAAATTCAAATGCAGATTTTGTGCTTTGTTTTGCTGAGAACACTGGAAATGGCAATGCTTTTCTTGTTGAGCTCTATGGTACAATGGGAGCTATCGAGATTGCAACTGCTAAAAATTGGTCATACCTTTGGCTTGAACTGGATTCTTCCGTGGTGGTAAATGCCTTCAAGTCCAAGTCCGTGATTCCTTGGAACTTAAGCAACAGATGGAACAACTGTTTATACCTTCTTAGAAACATGAATTTTTTTGTATCTCACATCTTTAGGGAAGGTAATCAATGTGCTGATGGCCTGGCTAACATTGGTTTATCTTTAAATCATCTT
Source organism: Medicago ruthenica (assembly GCA_018208015.1). NCBI lineage: Eukaryota > Viridiplantae > Streptophyta > Magnoliopsida > Fabales > Fabaceae > Medicago > Medicago ruthenica. Next base: position 125,882 of record WNNG01000566.1, on the reverse strand, counting down.
ACTTGCTGGAATCAGGTTCCTCCTTTTATCCAAAAGTTTTATGTGGAGAACAAGATAGATGGCCTATGTTTAGATTTGTTCCTTCTTGAGGAGGTTTTGGTATGGTCCCCCTCCTCTTTCTTTTCTTTTGTTGTTGATGACATCCTGTCATTACTCTTTTAGTAGGCATTTTTCATGTAATTTTAGAGTTATTCATTGTAATTCATGGAGTTGCAAGCCACAAAAAGGACAGAAAATGGAGTTTGAAGATTTAGAATTCGGCCACCGAATGCTTGGCATCGGCCACCGAATTTGCTGCTAAATCACCACTGATCTTCGACAAAAATCGGCCACCGAAGTCCAAAAATCGGCCACCGATGTTCAGGCAATTCGGCCACCGAAACATGCGTTTTCTGAATTAGGGGTTCACGATTTTGGAGACTTAGAGGCATATTTTGGAGCTGAAGCTTTGAAAACTCATAGCCAGTTATCAATACATATATGAATCCTTTAATTCTTGTTAGTTATCTTGTACTTTAGCTATGAGTAACTAATCTCTTTGTGGTTGAGACTTAGATGAATTTGATGTAATCCTATGGGAACTCTAATTTGTTGAACTCCTTTGAATATCAATGAAAGTCTAGTTTTTATTCATATTACCTTGTGTTTAATGCTTTTTGTATGTTCATCATCGACTACTAACCCTAGCTTTATGAATATGCAAATTGGTCGTAGAGATTGAATGACCACTAACCCTGGCTCTTGACTCGAATCTAGGTAATAAGTTTAACCTAAGTAATTAAGCTAGAGATAGACAATTATTAGGTTATGACATAGGGATTAACGGACTGTTAAAACCTCCAACGGTTTCGAACTCACTTAAGAGATTAAGGTGTTGTCACTTGCGGGGAGAATTCTAGGTCAAGAGATTGGGTAGAATTAATATGTTAATCTGTCGTTGAACTAGATAGACATTGATTGAATTAGGAGTGCAAATTACCATAGGAGAGCTTCAGAGGAGTCGAAAGTCTTAGCCATTTTTCTCTCTAATTTCTTAAAACCAATCGTTATTGCTTTTTAAACAATTTATTTTACAAACTCAATTCAACTGCCTAGGGCAACCCTGAATTTAGTACATCCTAATTGATAACAATAATGCTTAGTCGAAATTAACAACGATCCTCGTGGATACGAATTTTATTATTACTTCGATTGAATTTGGTACACTTGCCAAATATCTATCAAGTTTTTGGCGCCGTTGCCGGGGACTGTTGAATTATTTTAACAAGGCAATATAGTTATTATTTAGGATTTGTGCAATTTATTTTCTGTCATTTAATTTTTCTTTTTTATATATATAAAAAAAATTTCATTAAATTGAGTTCATATCTATTTTGTATTGTGCAGTGCTACTAAGGTATTCATTTGCTGTTTATGCGAGGTAGAGTGCAACCCGGTGATTTGTTGCATGATCCGGAGATCGAGAAGACTGCAAAGGCCAATCAGAGAGCTGTCCGGTTAGCTCGATCAGCTGATCCTAGTCCCAGAACACAATACACTGAACCAGAGCCTACTGTAACTGAAACTTTTACCATGGCAGATCACGGAGAAGATCCACCACCACCTCTGAGACCTATGATGGGAGATTATGGGTTGGCTGCCCACCGTGGTCATCTAACTCATGTCTTTCAACCAGCAAACCCAGTCGCTTTTGATATCAAAACATCCGTTCAGAATGGGTTGAAAGAAAAACAATATGATGGGTCAAACAACATGAGTCCTCATGAACACTTGAGTCGCTTCTATGAAACGTGTGAGTTCTGTGTGCCCCCAGCCAACGTGACGGAGGACCAAAAGAAACTCAGGTTGTTCGCCTTCACCCTAACCGGGAGAGCCAAGGATTGGTTGTTAACCTTACCTAGTGGGACCATTCAAACTTGGGATGAGCTAGAGCTGAAGTTCTTAGAGAGATTTTTTCCACTGTCCAAATATTGGGAGAAAAAACATGAGATCTCCAATTTTAGACAAGGGGAGAATGAGTCACTATATGATGCTTGGGACGGTTTAAACTGCTGCTTAAAAGGTGTCCTGCCCATGATTTTTCTGAAAAGGCTTACCTCCAAGTTTTCACCGAAGGGTTGACACATAGCAATAGGATGTTTCTAGATGCTTCAGCTGGTGGAAGTATGAGGGTTAAGACTGACCATGAAGTCCAAACCTTAATAGAAAACATGGCCCAAAATGAGTACCGTGCTGATGCCGATAAAAAGAAAAGGGGTGTCTTTGGGGTGAGCGACAATACTACCATCTTAGCAAACCAAGCAGCCATGAACAAGCAGTTAGAAGCTTTGACTAAGCATGTGCATGGATTAACCATGGGGCAAGCTCATCAGGTAGCGGCTATAAAATGTGATTTCTATGGTGAGGGGCATGCAAATGGTGAGTGTGTGCCGGAAAGAGCTAGTGAGGAAGCCAACTACATGGGAAACCATCAAAAGGGAAACCCCTATTCTAACACTTTCAACCCAGGTTGGGCAAATCATCCTAATTTGAAGTATACCAGCAACAATACTCTGAATCCACTGTTACCTAACCCTCAGCAACAATGGCAAAGAAAGCCTTCAGCTTTCGAAGAAGCCATGACTAGCTTTGTGAAGATGACTCAGACCAACTCTGAAGAAATCAAAGCAAGCCAGGAAGCTGAAAGGAGAAACAATGAGGCATCAAGGAAACTACTGGAGACTCAAATTGGGCAGATAGCTAAACAGTTGGCTGATCAGGCGAAGGGAGGATTCTCAGGCAACACTCAAGACAATCCTAAGAATGAGAGTTGCAAAGCCATTAAGTTGAGGAGTAAAAAGGTTTTAACGCCCCTATTTCCTAAAGTCACGAAATATAGTGAAGAATTAGTGGAGGGTGATGAACAAGAAGTAGTCGAAAAAAAAGATGAAGGAGTAGTTGAAAATGAACAGAAGGAAAAAAATGAAGAGGAAGAAAAAAATAAAGAGGGAGAAAAAAGTAAGAAATTGATTGATGTTGATTCCATTCTGAGAAAAACCAAAAACCAACTTCTTGAAGAGAGTGGGAAGAAACAAGTTATTCCCTCTTATGTGAAACTGCCATATCCACACTTGTCAAAGAAGAAAGAGAAGCAGGAGAGCCAATTCAAGAAATTCATGGAGCTATTCACTCAATTGCAAGTAAATATTCCTTTCAGTGAGGCGCTTGATCAAATGCCGGTGTATGCAAAATTCATGAAAGATCTTCTGACCGGACGGAGGAAGCCAAGAGATGATGAGAATATTGCTTTGTCCGAAAATTGTAGTGCCATTCTTCAAAGGAAACTGCCTCCAAAGTTGAAGGATCCAGGAGCATTTACTGTACCTTGCACAATTGGGAAAGTAAGTGTGGGAAGAGCTTTATGTGATTTGGGGGCTAGCATTAATCTTATGCCCTTATCAATGATGAAGAAGTTAGGATGTGGGGAGCCTAAGCCTACAAAGATGACTCTTACTCTGGCTGATCGCTCTATTTCTTATCCGTATGGAGTTTTGGAAGATGTTTTAGTGAAAGTGAATGGTCTACTTTTCCCAGCTGATTTTGTTATTCTTGACATGAAAGAGGATGAAGAACTTCCCTTGTTATTGGGGAGACGTTTTCTAGCTACCGGGAGAGCCCTTATTGATGTGGAGATGGGGGAGTTGATGCTTCGGTTTCAAGATGAGCAAGTGGTGTTCAATATTTTCGAGGCGATGAAGCACAGGAACGAAAATCCACAATGTTGCCGAGTTGATGTGGTAGATGATATTGTTGAAGAAATTATCTTGGATGAGTCTCCTGCTCCACCTTTAGAAAGGGTAATTGTGAATTACATCGAATGTAGTGACAAAGACACGAGTGAAGCGATAAATGAGTGTATCCAGCAACTTGCAACAGGTAAACAAGAATCATTGTGTGCAAAGGTTGAAAGTTTGCACCCACAGAATGAAGAGGGGGCGCCCAAGGAAAACAAAGAGGAAGGGGACCTTGCTAAAATTCCAGAATTAAAAGAGCTACCTTCTCACTTGAAGTATGTTTTTCTAAGCAAGGATGCCTCGAAACCAGTCATCATCAGTAGTACTTTGACACCCCTTGAAGAAGAAAAACTAATGAGGGTGTTGAGGGAAAATCAAGGAGCTTTGGGTTGGCAAATTTCTGATATGAAAGGTATAAGTCCAGCGTATTGCATGCACAAAATACACTTGGAGGCTGAATTTAAACCAGTAGTGCAACCACAACGCAGACTCAACCCAACTATGAAAGAAGTGGTCAAGAAAGAGGTGCTGAAACTCTTAGATGCTGGCATGATTTACCCCATTTCAGATAGCTCATGGGTTAGCCCGATGCATGTAGTCCCTAAAAAGGGAGGTATGACGGTGGTTGCAAATGACAAGAATGAGTTGATTCCGACTAGGACAGTTACTGGTTGGAGAATGTGCATAGATTATAGAAGGTTAAATCAAGCAACAAGGAAGGACCACTTCCCGTTACCTTTCATGGACCAAATGTTGGAAAGGTTGTCGGGCCAGGCATTTTACTGTTTCTTGGATGGGTACTCAGGGTATAATCAGATTGCGGTGGCTCCGGAAAATCAGGAGAAGACTGCCTTTACTTGTCCATTTGGGGTGTTTGCATATAGGAGGATGCCTTTCGGGCTATGTAATGCGCCGGCGACCTTCCAAAGGTGTATGCTCTCCATCTTTTCTGACATGATCGAGAAGAATATTGAGGTATTTATGGACGACTTTTCTGTTTTTGGTAAGTCTTATGATAACTGCTTGTTACACCTAGATGCTGCCCTCAAAAGGTGTACCGACACTAACCTGATTTTAAATTGGGAAAAATGCCATTTCATGGTAACTGAAGGGATATTGTTGGGACACAAAATAAGTGGGAAAGGCATCCAGGTGGACCAAGCAAAGATAGAGGTTATAGAGAAACTACCACCGCCTGTTAATGTGAAGGGGGTGAGAAGTTTCTTGGGGCATGCTGGTTTTTACCGGCGATTTATTAAAGATTTTTCAAAAATTGCAAAGCCCCTCTGTAACCTTAGTCAAGGAAACTGAGTTTAAATTTGATTCTGAATGTCTTACTTCCTTTACATTGATTAAAAACAAGTTGGTTACTGCACCTGTAATCATCACCCCCGATTGGGATGCTCATTTTGAGCTAATGTGTGATGCGAGTGACTACGCAGTTGGAGCAGTGTTAGGCCAACGTCGTGAGAAATTTTTCCACGCAATTTATTACGCGAGTAAAGTTCTGAATGATAACCAAGTAAATTATTCCACAACTGAAAAAGAACTACTAGTGGTAATATTTGCGTTGGAAAAATTTCGGTCCTACCTAATTGGCTCCAAAGTTATTGTTTTTACAGACCACGCAGCTTTAAAGTACCTGTTGACAAAAGGAGATTCCAAACCCCGCTTGTTGAGGTGGATTTTGCTTTTGCAAGAGTTTGATCTGGAGATCCGAGACAAAAAAGGAGTTGAAAATGTGGTAGCCGACCACCTTTCTAGGCTGGACAACAGAGCGGTTACTGAAAAAGAAAAGGCCATAGCAGCTGAGTTCCCGGATGAACAACTGTTCAACATCCAAGACAGGCCATGGTTTACTGACATGGCAAATTTTAAGGCCGGGAACTTGCTGCCTGATGATTTGAGCTGGCAAGAGAAGAAGAAATTCTTCAAGGATGCAAACCACTACTTGTGGGATGATCCTTATTTGTTTAAGGTAAGCACTGACAGTTTGATCAGACGTTGTGTTGCAGGTGAGGAAGCAAGGAGCATAATGTGGCACTGCCATAACTCGGCTTATGGGGGCCACCATAGTGGTGAAAGAACAGCTGCAAAAATTCTACAGAGTGGGTTCTGGTGGCCCACACTCTTTAAAGACTGCCTTGAATTCGTCCGACACTGTGACAAGTGTCAACGAACAGGTAATATCTCGAAGAGGAATGAGATGCCCCTCAATGGTATTTTAGAAATTGAATCGTTTGACTGTTGGGGCATCGATTTCATGGGACCATTCCCCTCCTCATACTCTAATTTGTATATCCTTGTCTGTGTCGATTATGTCACCAAGTGGGTCGAAGCGATTGCTTGTGTCGCTAATGATTCACACACTGTGGTGAATTTCTTGAAAAAGAGCATCTTCCCTAGGTTTGAAACCCCTAGAGTTTTGATCAGTGATGGGGGGAAGCACTTTTGCAATAAATATTTAGAAAATGTGCTTGTTAAATATAATGTGAAGCATAAGGTTGCTACTCCCTATCACCCTCAGACTAGTGGGCAAGTAGAGGTGTCGAATAGGCAGTTGAAACAAATTCTTGAAAAAACTGTTGCTGCCTCTAGGAAGGATTGGTCTAGGAAGTTAGATGATGCTTTGTGGGCGTATAGAACTACGTTTAAGACGCATTTAGGGTTGTCACCCTATCAGTTAGTTTATGGTAAAGCCTTCGATCTCCCTGTGGAGTTAGAACACAAAGCGTATTGGGCAATTAAGGCCCTCAATTTTGACCAAGCCTCAGCAGGTAGGAAGAGGCTTTTGAAGCTCAATGAGCTTGAGGAAATGAGATTGAGCGCTTATGAAAATGCTGCCATTTATAAAGAGCGAACAAAAAAATATCATGATAAAGGTCTGGTGAGGAGAGAGTTTAACATTGGGCAACAGGTTTTGCTTTTTAATTCCAGGTTGAAGCTGTTTCCTGGCAAGCTCAGATCAAAGTGGTCAGGACCTTTCGTGATAAGAAGTATTTCTCCACATGGAGCAGTGGAGTTGGCAAAAGCTGACGAGGCAAACACCTTCAAGGTAAATGATCAGAGGCTTAAGCCGTACCTTGGTGGTGACCTACCTACTGAAAGGGTAGGACTTGTGCTGACAGACCTCTAAAGGTTGTCTACAGTCAAGCTAGTGACGGTAAAGAAGCGCTGAGTGGGAGGCAACCCACTGTCTGAGGCAGGTATAATTTTCTTTTTCATTTTCATTTTTTATTAAAAAAAAAAGGGTTAAATTCGGTGGCCGATTTTTTCATTCGGTGGCCGAATTTTGTCGAATTGAACTTGATCTGACAGTTGGAGAAATTCGGTGGCCGAATTTCCTTAAGTTTTGAAATTGGATTCGATCGTTGGAGCAATCGGTGGCCGATGTTGTGAATTCGGTGGCCGAATTTCCTTCCCCTATATATAGAACCATCCTATTTTCATAATCCTCAACTTCCAAAAGTAGTGTTACCCTGCCAAAATCATTTTAGGAACCGCAAATCTACCTTCACACCTCTTCTTCTCCATTCTTAACACTCCCTAACACCAACTTCTTACTTGATTTTTACCTCCATAACCCTTCACAAAAACTCAACAACAATGGCCAAAACTAGGAACCAAACCCAAGAGCCTACCACAAAAAGAAGGAGAGGGAAGGAATCCGCCGGTACCTCTTCTCAACCACCACCTAGTCCACCACACACTCAACAACAATCTTACCAAAGATTTGTATCTGAAGAAGCTAAGGAGAGATTTGAGGTGATCAAAAGGTGTGTCTTCAACAAAGAGAGGGGAATTAATGTTGACAAATTGGAGAAGCATCCTAGCTTTCTGTGGGCAATACAAGCAAAGGGCTGGGAGGGACTTGTGAATATGGTAACTGAAGAAAGTAACGCAAGCATTGCCTTGGAATTTTTGGCTAATGCTTTTGCTCAGAAGGAATCAGATTATCACTCCTATGTGAGAGGAAAGAGAGTTGATTACTCCAGGCAAGATATTAATCGAGCGCTTGGTTTGAGGGAGGTAGAACATTGTGATGTGGAGTATCGTAAGGCGACACATGATGGGATCAGGAGTAGAAGCGGATGGGATGAATTACTTGAAGGACTGATGAGAGAAGGAAAGGGGTGGATAGGAACTGTTCAGAGACCTCAAAGAATTAACACTGTTGATTTGCTGCTAGAATACAAAGCATGGGCTTCGTTTATTCAGACGGTTATTGATCAAACTTCTGCTACAGCTGAAATGATAAGGGAAAGAGTGTTTATTCTGCTGTCTGTGATTTCTGATGAGGATATAGATGTGGGAAAGTTGATGGCTAATAGTTTGCACAAGCTGGTTAGGACGGATAAGAACACTTTGGGACATTGCTGTTTGATAAACAAGTTGTGTCAGGAAGCTCAAGTTCCTGTTGAACCTACTGACATTTTTGTGAGTTCTTTGAGATTCATATCTGATTCGGTAATAAAAGGTTTTGAAAAGGAACAGGAGAAGTATGAACGAGATCTTCGGGAAGCAAGGGAGAGACAGCAACAGCCACCTCAGATGATGGAGCAGGATCATCCACCACAGGTGCAGGCACAGGATCAGCCACCACAGGTGCAGCCACAAGGCCTTCCACCCTATTTCGCTGAGTATACTTATGCTATGGCAAATTGGGCCCAGGATATCTCGTCTAGGGATAGGATGCCACCACCGTCATTCCCTGAACCTTTCTATGAAGCAGCTGAGCTCTATCGTCAGAGTCCTTATACCAGGACTAATGCTTATGAGAGGTTTGCTAGCCCGCATGACATGGAGAACTACTTTGCGGAGGAGAGGCAGAGAGGAGCTGACAGGGAGGAGCGCATCAGAGCAGAGTACTATAGGATTCAGGCTGAGCAGCAGCTTAATGCTGACGAATATCCTCAGATGTACCCATTTCCACCTTCAGGACCAGGAGGGTCATCAGGAGCACAACACTGATTTGGGCACCTTGTCTAGCCCAAACATTTATTGTTTTTTTTTATCGCTGTCAGTTTTTGCTTCTGTTATTTGTTTATGTATTTCCTTTTGTATGGAGTCAACTTGAAAAGTGTCTGGTTTATGAATTATGATTCCCCTGTTTGTAATGCATCTGAACTTGTTTATTATTAATGAATTGACTTTTCTTGAAACTTACCAGTTCAGTAACAAAGATTTCACCAATGATTTGTCAAAGGTTCAGAGGAGGTAGTGTTTGCATGATTCTATATGGGAAGTGTACGGCAGGAAAGATGCTTAGGTAGCCACAACTTCCAGAAACCTCAGCTTGTAAGGTTATGGCCTAAAGTTATTTTTCAATTTTTTACAAATATGAGTGTTTCCATGTGGATGCTATTTCTGAGATTTGCGATTTTTCTTTGTAATTGATTGGTCACATTTTGTACACACTAAGGCAAATTGCTTGTACCTTGAGCCTTTGCGACCCACCTTTGTTTATATTGAATTATCCTTTGTTTAAACCAAGTTGAGCCACTAGGATTTAGACCCCTTGTTTCGGTGACTAACCACATTACAAGCCTAGAGACCTTAGGAATGTACACCAAATTTTGATGGAGTTAGGCATGTTTATGTGTGTTATAATTGAAAAGTTCAAGTTTGAGGTTGCTTTTGGAACTAGCAACACTCTAAGTTTGGGGTAGGGGTACTAGAGAAAGAAAAGAGAATCACTTTGTGCTAAAAAAAACAAAAGAATAAGCATGATAAAAATAAGATGAATTGTTAAATTTGTAGCTCAAAAAAAAAGTGATCAGTTGTTTCATTCAGTAAATGTTATCTCTAGTCCCCGGATTTAATTGTGATATGATGTTATGGTGCGTGGTGGATTTTAGATCAGTAGGATGATGTCTAACTCCTTTGTTTTTCTTAAACCTACTTTCCAAATGATCCCACCTCTAACCTAAGCCCCGTTATAACCTGGAAAGTCCTTAAATGTGTGTACATGATATTGACTTTGATTGATTCTTAGAAATTTTTCAAGTTTTGGTAATATAGTAGTCTACATGTCGACTGAGTGAACCCTGTCATATTCAATATTGTTGCGAGAAGTTGTGGAATGGATGTGTTACCAAGCAAGTTAGCTCATCACTTGCTAACAAGGGAGATGAACTTTTGACACGATCATTGGTGGGGTAAGTGTTACTTTACTGTTATTTTTCATTTTAAGTTGGTTCCTTGAGGACAAGTAACGATGCAAGTTTGGGGTTGTGATGACATCCTGTCATTACTCTTTTAGTAGGCATTTTTCATGTAATTTTAGAGTTATTCATTGTAATTCATGGAGTTGCAAGCCACAAAAAGGACAGAAAATGGAGTTTGAAGATTTAGAATTCGGCCACCGAATGCTTGGCATCGGCCACCGAATTTGCTGCTAAATCACCACTGATCTTCGACAAAAATCGGCCACCGAAGTCCAAAAATCGGCCACCGATGTTCAGGCAATTCGGCCACCGAATTGAGGGATTCGGCCACCGATTTTGACAGGCCTATTTAAGAAACATGCGTTTTCTGAATTAGGGGTTCACGATTTTGGAGACCTAGAGGCATATTTTGGAGCTGAAGCTTTGAAAACTCATAGCCAGTTATCAATACATGTATGAATCCTTTAATTCTTGTTAGTTATCTTGTACTTTAGCTATGAGTAACTAATCTCTTTGTGGTTGAGACTTAGATGAATTTGATGTAATCCTATGGGAACTCTAATTTGTTGAACTCCTTTGAATATCAATGAAAGTCTAGTTTTTATTCATATTACCTTGTGTTTAATGCTTTTTGTATGTTCATCATCGACTACTAACCCTAGCTTTATGAATATGCAAATTGATCGTAGAGATTGAATGACCACTAACCCTGGCTCTTGACTCGAATCTAGGTAATAAGTTTAACCTAAGTAATTAAGCTAGAGATAGACAATTATTAGGTTATGACATAGGGATTAACGGACTGTTAAAACCTCCAACGGTTTCGAACTCACTTAAGAGATTAAGGTGTTGTCACTTGCGGGGAGAATTCTAGGTCAAGAGATTGGGTAGAATTAATATGTTAATCTGTCGTTGAACTAGATAGACATTGATTGAATTAGGAGTGCAAATTACCATAGGAGAGCTTCAGAGGAGTCGAAAGTCTTAGCCATTTTTCTCTCTAATTTCTTAAAACCAATCGTTATTGCTTTTTAAACAATTTATTTTACAAACTCAATTCAACTGCCTAGGGCAACCCTGAATTTAGTACATCCTAATTGATAACAATAATGCTTAGTCGAAATTAACAACGGTCCTCGTGGATACGAATTTTATTATTACTTCGATTGAATTTGGTACACTTGCCAAATATCTATCAGTTGTCTTCTTTTTGTTTTGCTTAATATATTTCTGGTGGTAGTAGCTCTTTGCTGCTCCACTTTTGGTTTAAGAAAGAAAAAAAAAACTAAGTTCATTGAAGCTTAGCTTAGCTTAGCTATTAACTTCTCAACTTTTTTTTTTGAACGACAAAATTTATTAATAATCAAATATCTGCACAAGACGAACATAGACCAACAATACATAAACTACATAACAAAAGGCGTTATATATAGGTGGAATATCCAAAATAAAATCCATACACCTTACATCATAAGAAAATTAACTTCTCAAGTTACCACATTAAAATTTTATTTCCAATAATATAAAAATCAATTGACAACAATATCCAGCTCTTATCAACAATAATAATGGATGAGAATTCCTTCTTAGAGCCATGAAGACTTCTCCCCGACAAACTTAACTTGGGAATGCAAGCAAGGACATGAATATTGGACTTCCTCCTTACTCAGTTACATAATTTAGTCTTTTTTTTCACATATTCATTTCCACCCGTCGTTAAAAAACCGAGAAGAAAAACAAAACTTCATCACCTTGTTCATTATTTTCATCAATATGTCCATCATGAGATTAATTCATTCATTCATTTAATACCCCAAACTTTCATGACAAAAACTCAAACCTTCATGACACAAACCCATAAATTCATAAAAAATCCAAAAATAATCTTCGTCAATTCTAAACTTAGAAGTAAATGTCGTGATTCGTGAATCAATTTTGGATAAATTTCAAGAGGGGAACTTGAAGAGGAAGCAGTGGATGGCTAGACTTAAGTCTATTGCACAACGAGATGACGGTATCAATCCATTTGTTTAGATTTTAACTCTTATTTCCTCAGACATAACAACAGCAACAACAACGACAATGAAGTAGAAATATCAATCATAAAGGAGGGTTTAATTGTGACTCTTTAAATCTTTTGCTTTGCTAACAACTTCATATAATAAAAGTAGAAAAGTGATTCTGAAGTATGTATCAAAATTAACTCAAAGTGAAAACTAAGTATGTGTATGGTCTACTCCTAATCTATCAAAAACAAAAAAGAGACAAGGATTATAAAATATTGACACATTAAAGCTATTATGGTTCACCCAGTACATGCTAGTTCAATCTATAACACCCCAGATTTCTAAACATTTTATTTTAGTAATATTATTATAAATTATTGTTGTTGTTGTTGTTGTTGTTGTTATTATTATTATTATTATTAGGGAAATGCTAACATGCATGTGCCCTTATAGCACATTATAGTACATGTTAGTATATCAAAGACAGAAATTATGTATTAGTAATTGTGTCAATTTATTTATCAAAATTTTAAAAATTACTTTTTCTCAATAAATACTTACTATTTGTGGAATCCTTAACATGTGTCATTAGGAAATATGTTGTAGCTGCATGATCCTTGTTATTATTATTTTTTGAGAAAGACCTTATTATTATCATTATTATTATTATTATTATTATTATTATTATTATTATTATTATTATTATTATTATTATTATTATTATTAATTATATGTGTGTTTTCTTTGGTGTGGTAGTTTTCTATGTGTTTGCCTTTATTTGTTTGCCTTAAGTTAAAAGTTATATATATATATATATATATATATATATATATATATATATATATATATATGAAAATAGTAAGTTTATACTTAAATGAATGGACGTGAGTGTTTTGACGTTTGATAAAAAAAAAAAAGGTACTATACATTTCAATTGAGATCAATCGAAATACCTCTTTTTTTTTTGTTGCCAAATTAGACAATTTGCAGTCTTCATGTTTTTTTTTACACTAGAACGCGACACATGTAGCCTCAGGAGAGACACACAAGGTCTTCATATTATCATCATCACAAGTAAAAAAAGAATAAGTATTCATATTTTTTATGATAAAAAGACTAAGCATTGATGTTGTTTATTAAAAAAAAGGGGGACCTTGATCTTGTTGTAGCAGAAAAGAAATTGCATAAAAAAAATTAGAAAGGAGAAAAAGGGAATTGAACTTACAATTTTTTTTACAATATATCAATGTCAAATACAGAAAAACATAAAAAACAAAATTACTTTACATGTGGTCATCAAATAATTTTCAATTGTAAGTGACACATAAAATCAATTTTAATATATGTGATTATTTGTACATGTATTATGGGTAAATTTCGAATAACAGTTTTTCGAACAAACTAGTTTCATTTTCCTCGAAGAATCAAAAGTAACGTCCAAAGTCACCCGAAGATTTCAAAATTATGTAATTTGTAAAAGTTGTCTTGTGAACAGCACCTGAGAAGTCTTAGGCAAGCAGTTATATGTTTCCCAATGCCAATGATTCAAATACCAAAGAGAAACTTGTAAATGAAGATTCTTAGAAGTTAAAAGACACATAACACTCTGCATGTTATGAGTTAGTTTATTTTTTTAGTTTATAAATAGGCTTAATTGCACTTTTGCCCCCTATCTTTTGTCAATTGTGCGATTTTGCACCCCATCCTTTTTTTTGAGCGATTTTGCACCATGTCATTTACCCCCTTTCTGATTTTGTAGCCCCTCGTGTGTTTTCTTGCTGATGTGTTGAATTTTGCTGACATCTCTTCATTAAATGCTTGCCATGTGTGTAATTTGTATATTTAAAAAAAATCAAAATTGAAATATTTGAAGTTGGAGGTCAATGGTCACGTGACCCTCCACTTCGCCTCACACCCAAAATCTGAAAATTGAAATTCACTCATACCTCTCCACTTCTCCTCTCCTCTACTCCCATGGCTGTCATCGCAAATCAACTTTTCTTCTTCTCCTCCCAAACGAAACCCTAATCGCAACTCACCATTTGATCCCGTTTTCATATATAAAAACAAAACTGTAATCATCTAAGCCATTTCACCTTCTGTGTTGAGTATTTTGGTGTTGGCTGCATATTTTGGCAAATCCAATGTGTTGAATAGAAGCATCTCCATGTTTAGAACAAGTCTTCAGTTGCAAGGTTTTTGATTTAAAGCTGTTCAGAAGCTGAAAGTCACTTCAGAAGCTGAAATCCTGAGTCTGAAGCATCAGACGCACTGTAGCAGAGTTGACTTTTGTTGACTTCATCAGAAGCTGGTTTTTTCAAGTATTTATTCTCGCATATTGCTTCTAGAATGCTGGTTGATTTGGAGCAGATTTATTAAAGATTTGGCTTATTTTTTATGAAAGCTCATATTTTACTGATGTAATCTTTCAAAGATACAATGCAGATTTATTCAGCCTTTCATAAATTAGAAACAGATCAAATTCAGAAGATTTGGTGCATAATTAAGAGACTTGCTGAAGACTATATAAGGAGAGCTTTGCTGCTATTCAAGACGTGTGTATTATTGAAGAAATTCAGAAATTGAGTCTGTGTTAGTTTTAAGCTGTTAGCTTTGTTTTGTGCACCACTCATATGTTTTGAGTTGGTTTAGGTTTAATTGAGTTGTAATTCATTCAAAGCTTTTAAGCAAGAATGAAGTTTTTGTATTGAAGTGTGTTCTTCAAAACCTGGGTAGTTTTGTTTTCAGAACTGGGTTTAGTTCAAGGGCTGTTCAAGTAACTGGGCTGTTACTTGGATAGAAAGTTAGTGGATTCTAATACTCATGCGTGGGTAGAAGTCTGACTAGGTGGAAGTTGATTGCTTAGGATAGGAACTGGGGGTCACTGTCTGAGTCTTAAGGATTAATTCCAATAGTGGATTTCCTTCCTGGATTGGTATCCCCCAGAGTAGGAGGGTTTACTTCGAACTAGGTTAACAAACCTGTGTGTTCTGTTTATTTCTGCACTTTTAATTCCTGCCGCATAACTGTTTTTAATTGTGCTAAGTATTTGTTCAGAACCTGTTGGTTCAGAACCAGTTTAATCAGAACCTGTTAACTTCTCCCAACCAGTTTACTCTCTTTATTGCTAAGCCAGAAATTTCATTCTGAAACGAAACCCCTTCTGATAGGTTTTGTTCTTGAATCACCTTCTGAAACGAAATGAAAAAAACCGTAATTTTGATGGCGAAGAACAACAGTGAAAAGGCGAAGATGAAGGAAACAATGGCGAAGAACAACTGTGGAAAGACGAAGAAGACGGAAATGATGGCGAAGAAGAACGATCAGCGTGCGAAGGAGGAGGATGGATACAAGCATAAAGCTTGCACGCCAGAGTAAGTGTGATTTTTGAATTGAGGCCTCTTCCAAGAAGATGCAGATGAAGAACTGGATCTAGAACCAGCTCCAGCCATGTTCAGAGATGAAGAAGAATAAGAAGATTCAATATACGTGATTCTGCGAGGAAGAAGAAGAAGATGGATATGTGTGATTTCTGCAAGGAAGAAGAAGAAAAAACGAACCAAAGCTGAAGAAGATAGAGGACGGAGAAGAAGAAGGTCGAAGATGGAGGTTGGGAGAAGAAGAAGGTCGAAGATGGAGGTTGGGGAGAAGAAGATCTGAATTTATCCACCTTTTCTTTCAAAACGGTCACGTGATTTTTTCAAATATTTCAATTTTGATTTTTTTAAATATACAAATTACACACATGGCAAGCATTTAATGAAGACATGTCAGCAAAATTCAACACATCAGGAAAAAAACACACGAGGGGCAACAAAATCAGAAAGTGGGTAAATGATAGGGTGCAAAATCGCTCAAAAAAAAGGATGTGGTGCAAAATCACACAATTGGCAAAAGATAGGGGGCAAAAGTGCAATTAAGCCTTATAAATATTAGAATAAAACTTCATGCAAATGAGTTCATTTTCGTTGCACAAACTACACCTAAATAGATAACACATCCTCCCTCACATGATAACTTCTCAATGACAACATTGAACAATGTATGAAACTCAAACCCATATGTATTAGCATATTTTTTTTTTCTTTTTCACACTTTGTTCCTTTACTTTTCTTTCTTGTGTGTTTTTACTTTATGTTTTTACATCCATACATTTCTTCGATCTCTAACTGTGTGCTTGTAACCTTAAACCTATCCACTAAGAACCTCCAAAGAATCTAACATGAGTCATAGATTGGTCTTTCAAGTTTATTTTTTGAAGAGAAATATATTCACGACAACAAATTGACACGCTCAGTGAACCATTAGTTTGAGATTGTCGATGTCAATTTTTTAGCCATAAAAACGTATGCATAAAAAAAGACTAATCCTTCTTGAAGAAGAAGCGCCAATCAAAACAACAATGATAATAACAATTCGAATGAAGATAAACAAGAGATTAGCATGCCTTGAAATTTTGATCTAATTCCTTAAGGGGAAGTTCCTTCAAATCAGGTTATTAGTCAAGTTAAGACTAGTTTTGTGACAAGTGCATTAATTCGAAGGACAAATGTCACAATATATCCCTATGGATTACCACCAAGATATCTTTTTCCTATTATAAGAATCAATCTTCCATGATCGTTTCTGATAAGAGACACTTAAATCTGATTGTATATCATATATGAACTAGTAATGATGGTTAGACAAGACACATGGGTGTATAGGAAATTGTGTTGCTGCAATTTTGCTTCTATTACTAACAGAACTTTAAAATCTTTTAGACATAAAGTGGATGAAATTAATCACGAAATGATGAATATGATTACTAGTCAAATAACCACTATATTTAAACCAATGATTCAAAATACTATTGCCTATCATCAGGCATTAGCCATATAGATGTGTCGATTAACATATGTATTTGGAACGCCTGACATAGGTAAAAATAAACAAACTGTAAATAATAACTTGGTTAATGAACAAAACAATAAGGAAAAATCGAATCTTCTAACTATTAAAATTTGAAGAATAAATACTCGAATGTAACCATAGTCAATGGAAACCAAAATGAAGACAATGTGATCACCAAGTTATACAAAACATTAGGGGGCACCAAGTCAAAAATATGGTAAAAAGGGCTTTGAATAGACATGGTTTCAATGTGGGATATGTATATAAATCGTATTTTGTTTATCTTTTCCCTAATGTTGTTTTACAAACATAATTCCTTGATGATATACAATTCCTAAGTATTAGCCATACAGGTGGTCTTTTCTTATCCCAAAAGAAATATGCAGAGGAGATTGTAGGACGAGCTGGCATGTCCTCTTGCAAGTCATCACCTACACTGGTCGACACCAAGACAAAACTCAGTGCTTCTTCTGGGAATCCATATCACGACCCGACATAATATTGGAGTCTTGTAGGTGCTTTGCAATACTTAACATTCACAAGACCTGATATCTCCTATGATGTTCAACAAGTATGCTTATTCATGCATGATCCTAAAACACAACATATGTCGGCTTTGAAGCGTATCATTTGGTATATTCACGGCACTCTGGATTTCGGCCTTCATCTGTATCCCTCTTCTGTCAGCAAACTAATGTCTTACACTGATGCAGATTGGGCTGGCTGTCCAGACACCAGAAGATCCACTTCTGGCTACTGTATCTACCTTGGTGATAATCTAATTTGGCAACCCTGTTCAACATCAGCGCACCAAACACATCGAGATAGATATTCATTTTGTGCGTGAAAAGGTGGCTCGCTGTATGTTCCATCCCGTTATCAAATTGTTGTCATCTTCACCAAAAGTCTTCTGTTACAACTCTTTCATGACTTTCGTGATAGTCTCAACATTCGTCAACCTCCAGTTTCGATTACGGTGGTGTATTAGCCATATACCCGTTGGGGTATATATTATGTGAATATCTCTATATTTACGAATATCAATATTGTAAATTAAGTGTAAATTGATTAGTCATGAATGTATAGGATTTGGTCGAACTCTGATTGTATATATACAAACCAAAAATCAATGTAAAAACAAAGCCTATTATTCTAACACTAAGTTTACCAAATTTGTTGGTGAATTTAGGGAGCCCATATATAGTAGAACATGTGGTTAGGTATCAAATAAAGTACGGAGATATAGCAAATTATGAACTTTTAAAATTTGTGTTGTTTCCCTAGTTCATTAATCAAGGATGCTTTTACTTGATTTACTACCATTCCATCCAATCGATCCTAAATTAAAAGAAGTTAGAAACCATCTTTCATGAGAAATTTTTAGGGGTTAAATGAAAGTAGCAGGGCTTAACTATGATGAATCATTAGATGATTACATCAACAGATTTAGAATAATGAAGGTTATATGTATGTCTATGATCCCTGAATATGAATTAGTTCAAATGGTTGTAGCAGGGCTTAACTATGCAGTTTGAAAAAAAAAATAGCTAGCCAACAACTTCAAGATATGTATCATTTGGCTCATACTGCTAGGAAAATCTTAAAAACAAAAATCTTGAGAAGAATTTTTTTAAAAAACAAGAATGTTATCTCAAAAAGATTAATGTCATTATGTAGATTTAGTTGACCACGAGGAATTCGTAGATGATTTTCGAATAAGAATTATAATTATAGAAGTGTGAACCATGATAAATTAAAACCAGAGCCACCTTATAAATCTCCTAATTTTAAACCTAATGCTTCAAAAGATTGTTTGAATGCTGCTTAAAAATATGTGTTTGATATAAACAAAGTTGATAAAAAATATTATAAAAAAGATAAAATAGTTTAAATAAAGGGTAGTAATGAAATAAAAAGTCACACTAAAACTATGTATGTTTTTATATATAAGTATCGATGTATAGGTTCAACAATTAAATTAGTGAAATTCACTATTTTTAATGAGTTATTAAGCGGGGTAACTCTTGTAGTGAGTGACTTTAAAAAAGAGTTTCTCCATGTAATAACTCATTATTAACCATAAATTTTCACTAATACAACTGTCAAATTTAAAGTTCTTGCTAAGTAGATAAACTCCACAAATTCTTAAACAGTTTTAAAACTATTTGAAACATAGTTAAATAATTTCAAATGAATGTAAAATAAGCTTTATATATATATATATATATATATATATATATATATATATATATATATATATATATATATATATATATATGAGGGCCTAAGCCCAGAAACAAGGAAAAACTATAAAGAAATTAACCGAGGGGTAGCAATCCCCATAATATCAGCTAACAATAAATGCTTAATTTTGAGTCAGACATGTCTCATATTTCTTCATATTATAATCCAAAGAGCATGCAATATTTGCTAAAGCATTTGCACACCAATTAGCTTCTGATATGAATGAGAAACCTTCAACATCCCAATCAATCTTCAATAAGCAAAATTTTTTATTAACCACCACTCTACCCAAATGACTATTTGTAAAATAAGCTTTTAAATACATAATGAAATAACCTTGCTTAGATTACATGTCTACGAATTTCAAATGTATATAAAACTTTGTTGGCATGATGATTAATAATATATTATGACAATAACCAATGATCGGATTATTGAACTTCACTATTTATAATGAGTTATTAAGCGAAGAAATTCATCCCATAGTTACGAGTCAACATATCTACGATATATATAATGAGAGGTCAAATTACACTGATGTAATGCTACAACAAAAATTTTGCACAATTCAATATTGTTGTACTCGATACATATAGATCATAGATTTATATCATATAGATCATTTATGTAATTTTTTTTTTTAGGAAACCAACCCAACACAAGGTGTACCAGAAAATAGGGTCAAAAAGTTACAACAACGGTCACAAGAAACCAGAAACCATAAAAAAAGAGAGGATATCAGCCATTGCCTAAACTTGAGAAAGGGTTAAGCCACCACCTATGGTAATCAAAAGAAATAGATTTGGAATTAGCCTTTAACCACCAATAAAATAAGCTTAACATTATCAATAAGCTTTAAAACAGAGGTGGCTTTGTTTTGAAAAATTCTGCTGTTCCTTTCCTTCCAAATGGTCCAAGTAGTAGCACACCATAACAATGTGAGAAGAGAGCTCTTAGATCTCGATAAACCAGCTAAACTCTGAAACTGAGTGAAATGATTTGTTAAATTATCGGGTGAAACTGTGAGAAAAACCAATCCAGACCAACACTCCACTCCATAAGGAACCGAACAAAGGACACTGAAGAAAAAGATGCTCTGCGTCTGAGTGGCCGCAATCTTCAAAACAAAACTGAGCATCCTGCTGAAGAATTCCTCGCATGTAAAGATTGTTCTTGGTAGGTAATCTGTTTCGAAACAATCGCCAAACAAACATAGACACCTTCTCAAAGGTACCTACACTCCGTGAGGGCCATCACTGGAACCGCTACCACCTGGTGAGGGCCATCACTAATAATAAGGTTGTAAGCGCCACACACCGTGAAACTTTTCATAGGATCCGGAAGCCAAAGCCAACGATCTGGAACATCCAACTGCAGAAACACATCAAGAAGAGCATCCCTACACTCCCCTAACATCTCCTCCTCCCATGCCAACAACCTACGCCGCCACTTCCACGCTCCACCATTCTCCCCCCACCCTAAATGGCACATGATTATGACCCACTTAAGTTATGTTTTAATATCAGTCTTTCCTTTTAATTTGACGTCTCCTATACATTTTTATCATTCTCACTTATTATGTGATTTGCCTTATATATATATATATAAAATATGTGAGAATGTTAGAAATGAATTGTTTGACTTATTTTAATACTATTAGAATATTAAATATTCATTGTATAAATTATTAGTATATTGTATATTAGTTAGAGATAATTTATACAATGTACTAACAATTATCTCTAACTAATATACAATATAAATGTTATTGTTAGTATATTGTATAAAACTTGGCTATCTTCTTCAACCCTTTTTCTCACTCGGTTTCTCTCTCCAAACATCATCATGTCAGATTGCGAAACCCCACCGTCTAAACAATCAAAAATACCACCCGAATACATTGAAACATTTAACTTATTTTAACAATGAGAACCAAATATTCCACGGAAAAAAATTTGGTAGACTATTGTTTTGAAGATTTTTTTTGGAGAGACTAAAAATAAAAAAAAATATATTTATATATAAAAATCAAAAACTTATTTAAACTTAAAATAATAATGAAATAAACAAAAAATTTAGCGTATAGTTCGTGTAATTTATTGAGATATTTATGCTAGCTATGAAAAATTAGTATTGTAAATGTTTTTTTTTTTTGCTTACTAAGATAACAATCTTGGAAAGGATTAGAAATTAATAAACAAAATAAAATTATTATTTTATAATTATTTAAGAGAAAATTATTGAAAATATGATGTTAAAATAAAATTAGGAATTATTAAAAAATAAATAAAATATTTAGTGGATATGATCAAAATAAACACTTGTCTTTTGTTGACAAAAATACATATTTATATGAGAATAACTTTTGTGCGTTAACGGTATAAACTTTGTTTAGACATGCATTCAGTCAAATCACACATAATGCTACTTTAGTATGCTAATTCATAAAATATTTCAACTAATGTCTATATTACATGTTTTGATTGAATACATGTGTCAAATTAGTTTTCATTGAGAATGTATAGAAATATTTACCACCTAAAAAAAAGACTGTGTATAGAAATTAAATCAAGTGAATATATTAATTTTTTTTATCTTTGTTTGAATATATACTACATCCGTTTTTATTTATAAGACCATTTTGTCAAAAATTGTTGTCTCTATTTATAAGACCGTATTCAAATATCGAGGCACATTATTTTTTTTTCTCATAAAAATACCTTTAATTAAATGAAGAGATTTTGAAGATAAATAATTTATCTATCTTTTTTTTGACAAAAATAAACGATATTCATTCATTCAAATTGATAGAGTATATCGATACAATAAAAATTCAAAGTCGCTAAAAAATTGATAGAATATATCGATACAATACAAATTCAAAGTCGCTAAAAACAAAAGGATGTATTGCGTACAAATTCACATTCATGTCAATAACATAAAATGACAATGTACATATGCCTACAAATATGACTATATTCAATCCTCTAGAATATTCATGTCTTCAGATCTGCAACGGTTGATGACGCCAAAGTCATTGATTAGATCTGCACTTGATCAAAACTAATCTTTTAATATGAATCAAATAAACACCGCACTAAGACAAAAAATAAAAAACACACCGCACAAATACGAGAAATCAAAATAAACAGAGTTGTGCTAAGACGGCGAAATCACAAAACAAATGATAGAAGACTGAAAATATGCGAAAATCACTAATTTAATTAAAAGAGAAAGAAAACAATTTAGATGGGTGATTATTTCAGGTTGAAATTGACCTTAAATCACCCTATCAAGAAGAAGAAAGTAGTGATGACTAGGATTTAAGAATGAGAAAAGATAGAGAAAGAGGTTTGTTTACCAAATCATATATCTCTCTTAACGGCTGAAAGATAATTTTAAAAAGGGTCTTATGTAGAGAGAGACGAAGGTAAATATTCTATGCTTTATCCTTATATTTAGACAAAAAATAACTCATCCTTACAATTTACAGTAAGTTCAAATCCATTTTGCTCAAAAAAAAAAAAAATCCATTTCGCAGTCAAAAAATAAAAGTTAAGGTCCATTTCAATTAATGACAAATAACTCCTCCATAATTGTAAAATATATTCCTTGAATGACCCTTCTTTGAAAATTTCAAACACATTAATTACGTATATATCTTTTAAAACAGGAATTCGTTATTTTTTTAATTAAAAAATTTATAAAAGGAATTACTTACTTTTGATAGTCTAAAAAGGTTTTTTTTTTTTTAAAAATAAATAAATCTAAAAAGGAATTAGTTTTTCTTTGAATATAAAAAAAGGAATCAGTTACACATATCTTTTTCTCTTTTAAAATTCATTTTAATTTTTTATAAATAAAATTAATCTTTTTTATTTATGATAGATAAAAAATAATAAGTATAAATATTCTTTAAACAAATCTGAATTGAATTGTAACAGAAAAAAATAATCTGAATTGAATTAAAAAATATTCACCGTATATGATACTAACAGTAAATACAGCAAAACGCGGAAATTAATAGCATCTATTGGAAACCGCCAAAAGTATCGATATCATATCGTAACGAATTACAACGGTCACATCATCATAATCTCACTATATAAACACTACCACCTCTTCACTCTTTTCATCTTTCAATTAATATCATCATATAAGATTCTCTCTCTCTGAATATTTTAGGCATATATCAAATTCTTCAGTGTGAAATTAATCAATGGCAACGATGAAGTCCACTTTCCTTTTCTTTATGTCAATGATGATTCTCAGCTCATCATTGTCGTCTGCTTACAAATTTTATGTTGGTGGCAAACATGGCTGGGCTGTGAAACCCTCAGCTGATTACAGTCATTGGGCTGAGAAAAATAGGTTTCAAGTAAACGATACACTTTGTAAGTCCAAATCCAATTTTTGTACTTATTTTCATATTTCTAAATTACAAAACTTTGATATACATCGTAATATTTTTTGCGAGCATATATATACACTCTTTATTCCTATAAGCTTTAATTATTTTTTATAAAATCACATTTTTTTTTTGTATATTTTAATGAATTAGTTAGATAATGTGTATTGACTGAAAAACTTTTATAGGTACTAAACCAAAAGAAATTATATTTTGTTATTCTTGAAATCATTTATAATACTTAATCTTAAAAGTTATTCCGACATTATTTTAACAAAAAGTGTGAATTTGAGTGTTATTTTTGCTGACGGTGTTTTTTGGCCTATAGATTTTAAGTATAACAAAGGATCCGATTCAGTATTGGTGGTTAACAAAGAGGACTATGATTCATGCAACATCAAAAATCCAATTCTTAAGTTGGACGATGGAGATTCAACCATTAAACTTGATAAGTCAGGTCCCTTTTTCTTCATCAGTGGAATCGTTGAGAATTGCCAAAAGGGTGAAAAGTTGATTGTTGTTGTTTTGTCACCAAACCACCATCGCACCCCATCATCACCTACTACAGTTGCACCAGTACACTCCCCTGCACCATCTCATTCGGCAGAGAATGCTCCTTCACCAAGTGCTACAGGCAAGAATTCTCCTGCGCCATCTCCTGCTCATTCGGGTTCTTATAGGTTTAGAGGCTATGTTGGTGTTGGGGTTGCTTTGGTCTTAGGCACCTTTGTTTTTTAGAATATTTGTTTCGGGGCTACCAAACGTTGTTTGCTTTTGTTTCTTATTTTTTCTGTCGTTGAATTTGTCTTGCTTTTTCTTTAGTTTGTGGTGATGAATGCCTCTTAGACCATTTCATTATATTGTTTGAATTTTAAGGAATATAATTTATTAATACTTTGAAAATTGTGCTGTTATTTATTTTAAATTTAATTCTTATTAATTAAACGACCCCTGACCTACTTTACTATAATAAACGGTTCATATAGGAACAAAGGGTATATATATATATATATATATATATATATATATATATATATATATATATATATATATATATATATATATATATATATATACAGGACCACTGACCACTCATTTTCATGAAGGTCTTTTTTTAGCAACTAGCACCTTTTCACTTGGACACAGACCCTTGTTTTTTATTTTTGAGAAAATTAAAACTGAAGGGCAAAAAGGTAATTAACTGTTCTTTTTATTTTCTTCTAATTTTTCTTCCCTGAGAACTCAAAGGTCGCACTCTCTTCTCTTCTCTGTTACATTTTGCTTCCATCTTTCTTGAATCCTAATCTCCAACTTTTCACCATCAATTTCTTCTCTTAAATCCTTAGAATTTTCGACCTCTTCCCTTGAATCATGTTCCAAATTGTGGTGGAACTGATCATGACTCACGAAATTGTCCAAATAAAAAGAAAAATATTGAAGCATTACCTTCTCAATCTCCTAATAAGTAAGTTTGTTTTTAAGGTATATATTTTGTTAATGCACAAGCTTATGTAATGTTTATATTGACAAATTTTGCTTGCTTTTTTTTCTTGTTATTTGTTAGGATGATGAAGGGTTGGAGAAAATCATCTTAATAATGATGTTTGGCTGCTATGTTTTGCAGCAACTTGTGTTTTCTGGTTTTGGTTTCAGCTTGCCGAGAAGGTTCTGTTGTAGCAACGACTTATGTAGCAGCAATTTATGTTTTGAGCAGCAACTTGTTCTTGTTTTCATGTTTGGTTTCAGCTTGCCGAGAAGGCTCTCTTGCAGCAACAACTTATGTAGTAGCAGTTTATGTTTTGTAGTCGCAGAATGTTGTTGCTTATATTTTGTAGTCACAAAATGTTGTTACTTATATTTTGTTACCGCAATTTCTAACAGTAGAATGTTGTTGCTTATATTTTGTTACCGCAGTTTCTAGCAGCAGAATGTTGTTGCTTATATTTTGTAGTCGCAGAATGTTGTTGCTTATATTTTGTTACCGCAGTTTTTAGCAGCAGAATGTTGTTGCCGCAGTTTGTAGCAGCATAATGTTGAAGATTTTTTTCATGTGTATGCTTAAATAATATTGCAGTAATGATGCAAATTTTTTGGCTAATTACCTTGTTAATTACTGTTTAAAGCTTAACGAGTGATTCTAAATCCTCGGTGTATTTAGTGTGACTTTTTCAACCTGTGTGTGTTTCATTGACCAGTAGAAGCCAAAAACTAATAACACATCACTTGAAGAATTGGTGAAGCCAATGGAAAATGTTAATGGTAATGATAAATTGCAGTACCCTTGTGTGTGAATTCTACTGTTATGCACCATGAACAACATGTTTTATTGCACTTTCAACAACATATTTTATTACATTTCTTTCTTCAAATGATAAATGAGAGACTACAAAGTCATGTTATAGATTCATCTGCAAAGTCATGTTATAGATTTTTTTAGTGATGTATATTATGTTCCATGCCTACTAGTATTACTTTCACACTCAAAAGAAACTGATATAGCAATTTACAGACATCAATAGGATTCTTAATTGTATGTTTAGTTAACTCACTATTTTTATTAATAAAAATTATGGGCATAAGTTATGCCAAATTACAAGCATCATTTCAATAGCTTTATGCAATATAGGATACAACATCAATATCATGAAACCCAAACAATAATAATAACCCAGACAAGCATCATTTCAACTAGTATACAACTCCAAATCATGACAGTAATAATAACCCAGATATAGCTCTTCTTTCCAATCTTCTTTGTTGATACGTAGAACCTGAACTGAATCAAAGTTCAATGACAAACCATTTGTAGAACCAGAATTGCTTCCAAAATTCAGAATTGTTACCAAAATTCACAATTCGTTTTGCAAAGTCCAAGGCAGGAAACACGTTTCTGAGAGGATGAGAAGCAACTGAGATTAGAGATACAAAAGGATGGTAAAGCCGAAATCGAAAACTGAAATCCCAAATCAAAATAAAAAAACATGACTAATTTCTGTGCTTTTGGGATTTAGTGTTTAAGCGGCTTCTCTGTAAAACAGAAATAGAAAACATGATTCAAGGGAAGAGGTCGAAAATTCTAAGGATTTAAGAGAAGAAATTGATGGTGAAAAGTTGGAGATTAGGATTCAAGAAAGATGGAAGCAAAACGTAACAGAGAAGAGAAGAGAGTAAGGTGCGACCTTGGAGTTCTTAGGGAAGAAAAATTAGAAAATAAAAAAAAACAGCTAATTACCTTTTTGTCCTTCAGTTTTAATTTTCCCAATAATAAAAAACAAGGGTCATTATGTCGTCCAAGTGAAAAGGTGCTGGTTGCTAAAATAGACCTTCATGAAAATGAGTGGGTCTATGGTAGCAAACCCCATATATATATATATATATATTAATGCAAAATGATGAATAACTTTGTGCTTGCTAAAACTATTCCAATTCAGACTATGTGCATGGTTAATGTAGGTGAAGCCTCGGGTCTATATTATGCACTAGAATGGCTCGACGACTTGAGGTTTGACAATGTGGATTATGCTTTAGATTCCAAACGTACGGTAAATGCTTCCAACCATATCACTCTAATATTACTGAATTCAGTCATATTATTACCGCTTGTAGAAAAATCCATACTTCTCATTTCAACAGCTCAAAGACCGAGTTCAATCGACGACAAGCAAATGAAGTAGCTCACAATCTTGTGGGGGTTGCCACATTATCGGTTAATCTCATCATTTATTATATTGTATCTCGTTGTATTGAACAAGTTATTATTAATGAAATGCTATAAGCACCTTTCTTAAAAAAAATTATATAAAACAAAAACAAAGTAACAATGAAGAGAATGAGCAATATCAAAAGCTAGGTAACAACACTCAAACTTTGGACAAGATTTAGCAACCAAAAATGAAAATCAAAAGCTAAATTATCATTTTTTGCTTTCAACTACCAAAAGGAAAAAACCTTCACTTTATCAATTAATTGATGCATCAAGGAATTCTTTATGGAAGGTACGACAATTTCTCTCCTTCGAAATTACCTAAACACAAGCCAACCAAATCAATTGAAGAGAAGAATAATTTATTTTTAGAGTTACCTCCTAAATCCGCAAATTGGATGAAGTGGTCGCCAAGATCATTCGAGCATGCTGAAGAGATATACCTATCCATTGTAAAACTAAAAATCATAGACTCAAAAAGTGTCACAAAACATAAAAAGATTGTTTGCATTTCTCTTCAACCCGCATCCACCAGTGCATAAATTAGAATTAGTCGGGAGAACTCGACGACCAAACAAGTTATCCTTAGTTGAAAGACGATTATATAACAACTGTCAAGCAAACAGAGAAACATTCAACGAAATTTCATTGTTCCAAATAGGATCAGAAATATTATGTTGAACACCGTGCTCCACATTTGATAACATGTTGTACACGCCGCTGACTGTGTATCATTTCCCTGTATCAAGATTCTAGTCCCAAATATCTTCTACATCATCCTGCAAAAACATGTTAAATAGCAAATCACAACACTCCCCACATGTTCCTCCCAAGCTAGTAACCTACGCCACCACTTCCACACTTCTCCCCTAACTCCCCAACCTAAATAACACAACTTAGCAACATTAATAATTTGATTCAGCTAAGTAAAACAAATGTATGAATTTATTACTTAATGGGTTATCCTCCAACCACAAATCCGACCAAAAGAACGTTTGGACTCCGTTCCCCACCACGCGCACCATATTGTCTTCAGACCAATTACCCACCCTCAACCTTGAACCTCTTCTATACCATGCAACACTCCGTCTACCGTAATCTCTTTAACATTGTTAATAACATCGAAACAGTAAGTAGAGATAAGAATACGAGCATAATCAAGTATAGATTTATTACCCGTAATGGAGTCCACATTTGAAAATTGTCCTTTTGAAGAATCAAGCAACTTAAAAAATAAAATAATATTTCATGCATACAAAGGGACCCCATACAAACGCAACCAGACACTTCTCTCGATGACTGTTGCTGTTGAAGACCAGTTTATGAAATTTTCGAAAATTGGCTAAAGAATGTGATGGCGTCATTGAGGACACTCAAAACTTTCTCCTAACCAAAACAAGAAATAAATATCTTTGCTGCTCCGATGAGAATAACATTAATATCCACAAAACTTGCATCCAAAATGCGTTTTTGGAGAAATATGGTATAGTCTCAATGTCAAACAATGTTCCCACCACACCTTTGTTTGCCCATTCCACATCATCCTTTACCGAAATCAATTGTAAACACTTTCTCTTAAGTGAATACTTACCACTAAGTGCATACTAAGTGGAAATATACACTGAGCAACAAATAATAAAGAGTAAGATTTTAAGATTCTAAATAGTAAAATGCAGAAGTAAATAAAGCATGTTAAAAAGATTTAGAGGTTCAAGTGAAAAAGTGTGGTTAAGGAATTAACTTGGTAAACATAGAGGTTTGCAAGATTTATAAAGCTACAACTCTGAGTTATGGAAGCTATATCTTCATACATCAATATAGCAATGTAGAAAGCTATAGCTTCACAAAGCTTCCTTGCAACCTGGTGGCCTTAGGATTTTTCAACTCACTCATCATGTTAAGCATGGGAAGACACACCTTTTGGGGTACATTCATAGTACTTAACTTGCAACATTACTAGGTTAGGTCATCCGTAGATCTCCATCATGGCAAAGGTTGAGCCATGCATGGCCTATGACAAGAATCTTAAATAGATCTTGGTGCATCTCTAGGTGTTTTCAAGATCTGGTTTAAGTTCAAGCAATCATTCTTGTTCCCTTCTCTTTTTCAGTACCGAGGGACATAACTCATATTAAACAAACAGTTCCATTCCTATCTCCTTTCAGTCTCAAGGAATTTGGCAATGAATGAAAAAGTAGCTAAGTTTTAATATCAAAGACTAGCATTAAAATAGTTTGTTTAAAAGAAGCTTTAAAGGTTGTAACAAAATGAACTTGCAAACATAATTATTACCTCATCATTCCTTAACCACAAAAGTGGTTTATCTCATGATGAACTCAAACACAAAAATAGAAATGGAGAAGATAATGAACAAAAACATAATTACATAATGACTCTAAAACTCAAAGATCTAACTACAATGCTTTCAAGATGAAATTGATGAAGGTATGAGATGAAGAAAAATGATTTGAATCTCTAATATGGTGGCTAGGGTCGAATGGAGGCTGATGCCTCCAATCTCTATTCTATTTAGCGCATCACAACTCACCACTAACACACTTGTAAATGAAGGATCGTTGTCCTTTTATAGTACAAGTCATTTCTTATCCTTTAGTGCCTTTTTGGTCTTTTTCAATGTGATGGTCTTTTCCTTAACCATTAAGCCTAGGAATATACCTTATCCCTTCTGTGTATTATTTGAGACTCCATTATCTTCCTTTCCAAGCACAAGATGTGCTGGGCCCACTTTAGTGCATATCCACTAGATGATGTCTGATACGTCATAACGCTGTAGCTTCATACATCACCAAGATGTGACATTTGATACTTTCTCCTATGAATTGTCAGCCTTATCTCTTACAAATCAACATATTCCTTCTTCCTCATACTACAATCTTTGGAGCTAACTCATGTAAATTTAGTCCATAAGACTTGCAAATAAGGGATGCAAGGTCGTACACTTGTAACTGAGTGATCTTCAACGATGTAGCCCCAAAATTCTTTCCAGTGCTACATCTTCTTATATCAATAACATGCTTCCCAGTGCTATATCTTTGAACATCTTCACACGACCGATCATTCAAAGAAACATTAGAAATCATAAAAGGTTCCTAAAACTAAAATAAACATCAAAAGGTTCTTAAAACAATAAAAGACTAATTAAACTAAACAAAGGTTAAACAGGCTTTGCATGCACTCAAGGATCACATATAATGGGAGATAAATACAAGGTAATAACCGAAATTTTTGTCGGTTATCAATACACCACCCCTCTTTGAAGACACCATCTTAGAATAAGAACTTTTCCCTCCCCATGAGGCAAAGAAAAGACTCCATCCTTCTTCCCAATAACTGCTTACCCCTCACTCGTCACCGTCACCTCTTTTTTACCCTCCTTCTTTGCAACAATTGGTTCCTTTTCCTTTAATGGCTAAGGATAGGATCAATCAATAATAGTGCATGACAGTGATTATTTTTTTGAAGATTTACAAAGGTCAAGGTACATGCTTATGGCTTTTCTAGTATATTTGCATGAATTTGAAATGTTTTCTACTTTTTGCAAGTTTATTTCATTCATTTCTCCTCAATAGCATGCTTAACCTGGAACTATCTAGAACTAGCAAAAAATGTGAGGTAGCTTTCCATTGTTTAAAAATGCATAGAGGCCGACAAATTTAGTGTTTTAACTCGACTATTTTATGCTGAACCTTCATATTTGTTTGATAAGTTTGTAACATGGATGTGATCAAGGCAATTGTTTTTGAAATTGAGTATAAATGTTTTACCACACAAACCTACCCTACGAGAAATGAGAATTTGATAGCCCCTTTGAGGCAAAATGTTAGAATTCACATCAGTTCAGGAACTGCCGAATTCGCTAAGTGAGCCACTTTTGGCCATCGAATTTGTCCTGTTTTAAAAACCCATTTCTATTTTGAATCATAATGCAAATCTGTATTCTTTTGAAATATAAAACCTGAACCATCACTGTTTACTCAAATATTGTCCCTTGTCTTAGGATAAGTGAGCATTTATTAGATAATCATGGTTTTATTGAAGTTGGGGGGAATATAGTAAAGCTTTTTGATTTATAAGACAAGTGTGATTGGTGATTTTCACCAAACTACTATGAAAAAAACTACAAGAGTTACATAATTTCGCAGCGAGCATAAAGTCCGCAAAAATTTGTGGCGGAAATATTGTATTTGTGGTGGCCAACGTCCCACACAAATGTAAAGATTTTTTATTTTAATTAAAATGGTATTTGCGGCGGGGTTTTGTGCATTTTCAGCGGATTTTTTCCTATGCAAACATTTTCGCCGCAAAAGTTATGACCCACACAAAGTTATGAACCAAAGTTAGGACAAAAGCCACCGAAAATGTAAGGTGGAAATTTAATTTCTAAATTTGAAAATTGTGTCGGATTTGATTCCGACACAAATAAAGTTGTAGTCCCCCTACTTTATTTTTTTGTTTAACTTTAAAATTTATTTTTTTGTCCCAATTTTCAATTTTTTTTTTTCGGTTTTTTTTGAAAGCCAACGCAAATGCACTTTTGGTTCACCTATTTTCAAAACAATAAAGTTTTA
The DNA here is from genome assembly GCA_018208015.1 of Medicago ruthenica. Lineage (NCBI taxonomy): Eukaryota > Viridiplantae > Streptophyta > Magnoliopsida > Fabales > Fabaceae > Medicago > Medicago ruthenica. The sequence goes on along the minus strand of WNNG01000566.1, from coordinate 94,099 downwards.
GTCCGCTTACTTTAAAAACCAAATTTTTAGTTTCCCTATTTTATTTTATTTGAAATTTGATCCCCCACTCCTATTAAAATCAATTTTGCTTATGTGGCCTTGTACCCTAATAACGTGGCATCACTTAGATGGACAAATTTTTATAAATGTGATTATTAATTTTTTTAATTCAACAATAAACATTTAGAACTAAAATAATTTCTTTAATCCTCATTTGTTATTTTAGAGGTTAATCTTCATATTATCAGTCATCATCTTCATATCCTGAAATTTCAAATTCACCTTCATAAATCAGTAAACTCCAACAAATCAAAATCATATAAAACTAAAAAAGACAACATCCCTGACCCCAAAACCCATTTTGATTTCCGACACATACACGGCCCATCCAGAGATCCATTCACCCTCGAATTATCAAATACGAACCTTGCCTTCATGTCTTCTAGATGAACAAGCTCCTCAATTTCTTTACAAATTCGAGTCCTAAGCAAAATAATCCAGGGATAAATTAAATTAAACGAAAAAGAAAACAAACCAAATAAAAAAAACCAGATTTATGAAATAGTTCCCAATTTTTTGTGTTTGGTGAGAAAGACAAAATGAGATTCGACAGCTAAAGAGATTTCAGAGCAAAAAAAAAGAGAGATAGGTGAGATGAGAGATGAAAGGAACCCTGTGCGATTTGCATAAAGTAGATACCTCAAATCAATTTTATCTAACTAAATCATACCAAAACCTTAGGGTAATTATTTTTTTTTTCTGATTATAATTTTTTTAAATGATTTTGATTTGTCAAGTTTATTGATTTTAATGAGAGATTTTGAATTTTTAGGAATTTTATTTTTTAAGACATTTTCTGGGTTTATTGTGAAGATGATAATGCAGATTGTGAACATAATTGATGAAGCTAATGAATAAGATGGTGAAGATTTAAGGATTTATTTTTTATAGTTTTAAAATGTCTATTGTTGAATTAAAAATTTTAGGAATGACATATATAAAAATGTATCCATCTAAGCGATGCCACGTCGTTAGTGAACAATGCCACATAAGCAAAGTTGAATTTAAAATGGAGTGTGGACCCAAAATTCAAAATAAAATAAAATTGAGGGACCAAAAAACTGGTTTTTAAAATAGGGGGGACTGAAACTTCATTCATATTTTTTATTTTTTAAAAGGGGACCAAAAAAGAATTAAGTGTTTTTTCTAAATGAATGGACCTCATTCAACTTCATTTTTACAATCTTGCTTCTCTTTACAATCATTCTCTCTATAAATTTTCAATTGAATTTTTTCTATATGTTTTTTGTTAAGTTTTTACAATTTTTTCTATAATTAATTTTGATTTATTATATTTTGATTTTAATATTTTTTATTTTTAAATTGTTTTTTAGTAATAAATAATTTATTTTTTTTATATTTCTAATATAAATTTTTGTTTTATTATATAAATATTTATCAATAAAAAAATTGTTTATTTTTCTAACTACTAAAAAAAAAGCCAAAAGAAAATTCAAGTGTTTGTGACAGCTTAAAGTTGATGCAAATGTAATTTTTTTTTTAAAAAATATAACATTTGTGGCGGCTTTTTGCCCACGCAAAGTTTTTTAAAAAATAAATTTGCATTTGCGGCGGCTTTTGGCCCTAGCAAATGTCATCTGTAAGTTCATGCAAACGTTTGAGACCTTGTGTTTTGTGTGGGCATCAGTCAGCCGCAAACGTGTCGTTGCAGCTGCATTTTTTGCCATTGTGTGAGCTTTTGGGTGCCACAAATACATAAAATTCTTGTAGTGAAAAGAAAAAGAAAAGAAAATAATAGGTTATTTTTTTCAAGGATAGTCATATTTTATTTTCACATAACCAATGGGTTGTTTTTGAATTTTGAATTGAGGGAATCGTAAAATTTGTATATAGTCTGTATATGTGTACATAAGTAATATATGCTGCCCTTCTTAAAAAAAAAGTAATAAATGCTACATTATTCTTAGGCCTTTGAATTTATCCAGAAATACACAAATTTCTTGTAACCTGACCTAATTACAATCCTTAAAAGACCTTAGTGATCCATGTTTGATACTTTCAAATAAATATGCTTGGATGTATGTCTAACCTGATCAAGATGTTATCACCTTGCTTGGTTGAGTCAAACACTTCACGTATGAGAGTAAATGTTCACTTTTTACTTGTGAGAATTATGTCAGGCATATAGTTCAAACTTAATCATGCTATTGACTTGAAATTTGTAAAATGTTATTTGCATTTAGGAGTCATTTCAAATTCATGCTTTGATCCTAGGAAGGATGTGAATATTTATCTTACTTGTGAAATCTATTGGAATCATGCATAGATCAAAGATTTCAAAATGATTGATTGATTAAAACCTCTGAATTTGAATATGCATTAATGTTGATTGAAATATGAAACTTTTTGATAGAGTTTTGTTTGAGGAAAAACAAATTTTTACGTTGGCGAAAGCTGATAAGTGCCAAAATTGAGTTATTTCACCTACCTAATTAAAACACTTATTAACTTGTTTTGCAAGTAATCTTGGAAAATAAAACCCAAATTTATATATATATATATATATATATATATATATATATATATAGTTTTTGTATTGGTTAAGCTACTGTCATCTAATTCCATTTAATTTTCTAGGTTTTTGAGCTAAATGACAAAGTGAAGAATACAATGATAAAGATTACCTAGTATGTTTACTTAACCATGAAGAAAGTCAAAGAAAGTAAACTTAGCCACCAAGTAAGTTTGTTGTGGATGTTTTGTGGAACATGATGAGGAAATGCACTGGAGATGTAAGCATCTATAGCGTGGAAAGGGAGTCTAGCGATGTATGAAGATACAAGGCTTGAGGATGCAAGGTGATATAGCGTTGTAGATCGTCCTGGATGGTCGCACAATAGTACGAACCCATGGGACCCTTGCTTTCATTGCTTAATGGCTAAGTTCTATGAGCTGGAGCCAATCATTGGTAATATGAGGAATAAAAGAATATGCTTGGTACTGCAAGGATAAGATAAGGACAACTCATGTGTGAAATAACCATAGGATACAACTTATAGTGGTTAGCCTTGTACTATAAAGAAAAACCACATGTTAGTGCCAAGGGTCCAAAAATTTGCATAGTGAGTTGAGAGGTCATGTTTCAACTAGGGTTAGCTGCCACTAGAGTTCTCTCTCCATCTCATCTTCCTCATAGATGAGCATGAATGCTAGTTCTTAGTGATTTAGAGTTAGGATTGCTTTGGTGATGCTTTATACTCACCTCTTTCCTTGTTGGAGTGTAACCTTGTCTTAACACTTTGTTATCTATTAATTTAGCTTTGAAGCGGCGGGGAAAATGCGCGGGCGGAAAACGCTCGCTAGACAGTAAAGTCGCCACCGAAGTTTTATTTTTGAAAAGGGGAACGTCGATAAACCCCTTTGAGAACGAGAACAAGGTCATCGCAACCAAATTCGAGTTCGGGAATCGGTTATGCGAGGGGAAGGTATTAGCACCCCTCACATCCGTTGTACTCAACGGGAACCATTAATTAATTAGCTTTCAAAATATGTTAGTTTCATAAAAATGCTTGTAAAAAATGGAAAAGAAAGAAAAATGATTTAAAGACTAAAAATGAATTTTTTATTAGGGTGCTTGACAAGAGTTTGATCTTGCTCCTACGTATCTCCCGGTGCGATGGAGAATTCAAAGCTACGTAGTTCTTTGGTAGAAAATGTTTGTGTGTTGATTGATTTTATTTATGAAAATGGTTTAGTCGCACTTGGGCGAAAAAGTTTGCTTTAGAAAAAAGACGGATTCGCGCTTGGGCGATGACGTCCGTTTGAAAACGCGCACGGGCGTAACAAAAAAAGTAAAGTTAAGTGGGTTGAGATTGATTTTAAGCGGAGGACGAATATCCGAAAAGTGAAGTGTCTACCTCGTTTTCGAATATTCGGGGAAGCGTCGGGTGTCTACCCAAGTTTTCCTTTTTCGCTCACTAAAGAAAAATGTTTTTTATTATTTTTGTTTTATTAAGAATTTAATCGAACGACGAATGCTTTGAACGTGGCCGAGACGGGGATCTCGCGTTCCGCATTCGGGGAAGCGTCGGGTGTCTACCCAAGTTTTCCTTTTTCGGTCGATTAAACTCTTAATATTTATTTCCATTTACGAAAAGAAAATTGTTTTTTGTTTTTTGATATATTAAAAATAGGATAATAATCTAATAAAAATAGTATAAAAAACGTGAAAAGATTAGAACATTAATACTAAAAAAAAATGAATTTAAGTGCGATAAACTAAACACGAGGGATTTTATTGCGGTGTTGGCTCAAAGTGAAATGCAAATTGAAACCCTAAATGCACTCTAATGACATATAAATAAATAAAATGATAAATGCAAAGTGAAATGACAAATAAAATAAAATGCATGATATGATGTGATAAGTAAATAAATATGATGTGAAAAAAAATAAAAGAACAAATAAAAAGGAAAAAATAATAGAAGAAAAATAAAATTGCAAAGAAAAAATAAAGGAATAAAAAGAAGGTGTAAAAATAAAACTGGGGGTGCAAGAAGTGAAAAGCTAAGTCAGATTTGAAAGAAAAGGCCCAAAAGGCATTGGGCCTGCGTGAATTAATCTGGGCCGTCTGATTAATCAGACGGCCCTGATCAAACACAGGGTAAAAAAAAAAAACAAGGGCCGTATGATTGAAAATCAGAGGGCCAGGAGAGCGTGGGTGTACGCTAACGCGTACACCCTGCCACACTGAAACAGGGAGGGGTATTTAAACCCCCTCCTTCACAATTTCTCTCATTCTTTCACTTTCACTCTCTCTCTTCCCCTTCTTCTCCCAACCGAACCCTTCTTCTCTCCCAACTCTCTCCTCTTCTCTCTGCTAGGGTTCCGGCGACGGTGCGGCGGCCGGCGGTGGCGCCACCGCGCCGGAACCCAAAAAAACGCCCAATCAAAAAAACTAAACCGGTCCAACCCCTCCCCTCCTTCTTCTAAACACGATTCTCAACTTAAAATCCCCAAAAACCCAAACAGAAATCCTAGATCTAGAAACAAAGTTTTGAGAAAAAATTTTCTTTACCCTTTTCCTTTCTCTTGGTATTGCGTACGGCCTGCGTGTGTTTGTTATGCTGTTTATGTGTGTGTGCGTGTAGTGTGTGTGTAGTGTGCTGGTGGGTTTTGTGTGGGACGTGTGGGGTGTGTGCTGTGCGTGAGTCTTGTGTTGTGTGTAGGTGCGTGCGTTTCTTGCTTTGGCCGTGCCTTGGGCTGGGACGTGTTTGGGTTAGGGGCGTGTTTGGTTGCTGGGTGTGGGTTGGAGGGTGTGTTTAGGTTTGTGCGAAAATGGTGGTTTGGGGCTGTATGGGTGTTGTTTTGTGTCTTGTATTGTGTGTGGTGACTTTTGTGTGAGTGTGTGGGTTATGCGAAAATGGTTGCTTTGCTGGTGAGGATATGCAAAAAATGTTTTGTTGTGTTAATGTTGCTGGAAAAGGTTTTGAGTTTTGAATTTCTTCCCTTGCATCCCCTTTTCTCTGCTGATTTTTTTCCTCATTATATAGCCATACGTGTGATGATTAAAAATTGGAACAATAGTCTTTGTTTTCTGAAATTTGGTGAAAGATTGTGTGAAGCAAAGACCAAAAGGAACAGTGGACTGGTGACAGGGGCGCAGGCTGAAGGCAGGAAGAGAAAATGATGGAGATGCAGGAACAGTGTACGGTATACACTGTACACTGTAATGACTTTGACCCATAAAAAAAAAATAATTTAAAAAAAGAATTTTAAAAAAAGAAAAAAAAAGATAATAATAAAAGGAAAAAATTAAATGGTAATAATAATGATAATAATAATAATAGAATGGAATAAATGATCAATAAATAAAAACTTAGATTAAAAGTAAAAGATGAAAAATAAACATAAAAAAAAGGATAACAAGTGGCCCTAAAACGAACCAAAAAATGAGGTATTTTAAAATACCTCCCTGCCGAAATTTCGTCTGAAATGACGAGAATTTCGGTTTAAAAACACGAGAAAAAAAATAAAAATGGGTCAAAAAATGGGGTATGACAGCTGCCCCTATTTAAGTTTCTTCGTTACGGAGATTAAAAAGTGAAATTTTTAATTCGACGGGTCGAAGAGACTTAAATACAGAGTACACCATTTTTGACCAATTTTGACTGGAAGATGCTATGGATGCAATGTTATGCATGCAATGCTGTGAATGCTCGTGATGCAGGTATAATTGCAAGACGGCGAAGATGATCTGACTGGGGATGAAACAAAACAAAAAGGCTATTCGAGTTTGTTAAAGAAAAAGGATCCGACTCCACTGGGGATAATGTGGTTTCACTGGGGAAGATTGATCATATCCAGCCGCTTACGCTGAAAGTAGATCTCTAAGGACAAAAGTGATCATATCCGGCCGCCTACGCTGGAGGTAGATCCTTGGGGATAAGGGTGATCTCATCTAGCCGCTTATGCTAAAGGTAGATCCAGGAGAATAGGTGATCTTATCTAGCCGCTTATGCTAGAGGTAGACCATGAGGATAGAGTAATCTTATTCAGCCGTTTGTGCTGAAGGTCAATTCTCTAAGGAAAGAGGTGGTCATATCCAGCCGCCTGCACTGGAGGTAGATCCCTGAGGATAAGAGTGATCTTATTCAGCCGTTTATGCTGAAGGTCGATTCACTGGGGATAGGTGGTCTTACTCAGCCGCTTACGCTGAGAGTCGATCCTTAGGGGAAAGTGATGCTTGACCGATTACTGCCAAGTGGGTCCTGGTGGAATGGTAAAGGGTGATATGATCATCGCCAGTCTGACGCTGGTGAAATGATAATGATATGATATGATCATCGCCAGTCTGACGCTGGTGAAATGATAATGATATGGCATGATTGTCGCCAGTCTGACGCTGGTGAAATGATATGATATGATATGGTTGTCGCCAGTCTGACGCTAGTGACATGATAATGATATGGTATGATCAGGTAGACTCGCTGGGGGAGTTTTAACTGGGGAATTTCAGTGGTCGTGAGTAGGTCCACTGAGGAATGAGATAGTTTGGGAAGAAATCTGCTGGGGGATTTTTTTGAAAAACTTACTAGTGAAGTTCTTGAATGAGGTTCACTGGGGAACACGGGGATGACTCACTGGGGAGTATTTGATTGAAGTTCACTAGGGGAACATGAGATGACTCACTGGGGAGTATTTGATTGAGGTTCACTGGGGGAACATGAGATAACTCACTGGGGAGTATTTGATTGAAGTTCACTGGGGGAACATGAGATGACTCACTGGGGAGTATTTGATTGAGGCTCACTAAGGGAACATGAGAAATTGTGAGGAGGAGTATGATATGAATACGAGATGCATGCTAATGAATGAATTTGATATGATGCATGTACTATGCTGACATGTGGGGTAAGCAAATGGCATGTTGAGCTTTGGTTGTGATCGGATGCCAAGCATGGTTGGGCTTTTGGTTGTGATTGTAGGGGGTGCCAATGAGAATTGGGCTTTGTTTTGAAATTGCAAAGGGTGCCAATGAGAATTGGGCTTTGTTTTGAAATTGCAAAGGGTGCCAATGAGAATTGGGCTTTGTTTTGAAATTGCAAAGGGTGCCAATGAGGATTGGGCTTTGGGATTTTATGGGATAAAATGGTTAGGGTACGACATTTGGGGTTTCTGATCCTTCGGCATTCGCAAAAACCCACCGCTCTCGAAGTTTAAAATGGATGGCTGCTGACGGAGCTTTCGACATTTCGTGCTTGCATGGCAGTTCGTTCGCGTGTTATGTAGCTGCCGATTCTTCTATAGAAGGGAATCACTTGTGGTTGCTCTGAGAATTCTGAGAGGTACAACACCTCGCCGGAAATCGTTAACCTCCTTTAGATATTTCCAAATCAAAGTAAATCATGATTTCAATAGATTTTATGTTATTAATTTTATTTCAAAATCGTATCATCAAAATAAATAGCATTTAACGATGGGGAACGACAAAAGGTAAATAAAAAGATGCGCTTTATTGATGGTCAAACGAAATTTAGTACATAGAATGGTAGCACACTAAAGGTGTAACTCCATAAGACAAATAAGAGAAATGAAGCTGGGAAGAGGGAAAACATTGGAAGTTCCCATTGAGTCATGATGACTGCTACTTTCTTAATAACCCTAAACCCACAATACCCTGCTTCTGAGGATGGCGAAAGGATTGGTTCTTCAGCCGGTGTTAGGAGTGGACTGCCCCAATGTAGTTACTGTGCGCACCTCGTTTTTTTCCTCGGGAAAAAGACGCGCAGATCCTCCGAGGTCGTCCTCGAACGCTCGGAGGGTGCCTTTGTGAAGCCGCCACCAAAGTTTTTGTGTAAAGGGAACGTTGATAAACCCTTAAGTTTTTTTTTGTTTGTAAAGGGAAACGATAATAAAACCCTTTAGACGATGAGGATAAGGATTAGGTCATCGCAACCATTGTCGGGTTCGGGAGTCGGTTACGCGAGGGGAAGGTATTAGCACCCCTCACGTCCGTTGTACTCAACGGGAACCTTCTATTTGGTTAAAGATTGAATTGCTTTTTAATACTTTGCGTGCGTGTTCATTTATGCTAAAAATATAATAAGGGGGGGAAAGAGATAAAAACAAACGAAAAGAGAAAAAAGTTTTTATTATTATTGTGCTTGACAAGATGTCGATCTTGCTCCTACGTATCTCCCGGTAGTCGGAGAACTCAAAGCATACGTAGTTCTTTGGTAGAAAAACGTATGTGTGTTGGTTGATTTTAATTGGACGATGTTTTAACCGAATTCTTGCGATTAAACGTAGCTTGTATGCTCGCACTTGGAGACTTATTAAGCGTTCGTTCGCGAATCACATTAGAATTGTTAAAAGGTACGTCCGTTAGGGTAGAGGGTTGAATTGGTCGCTATGGGACCAAGAGAGGTACAATGGACTCACTATAAGTCAAACATTGACCGAGTGGACTCCGAAGAGTCGGGCGATTGTTCGATTGATCCACTGAGATCAAGAACGGGTACAATGGACTCGGACGAGTCGAACATTGACCGAGTGGACTCTAACGAGTCGAGGGGTTGAGTCTAATGGCCAACGGGGGACCAAAAGGCTTGGATTGACCACAAGGGGCCAAGATTTGGTTTGGTTAGGGTTGTACATATTAAAAGGAATGACGATTGTCCGAGCGACGAGACATACGTCACGCATTCGTACAATCGGGGCGATGGAGAGACATACGTCACACCATCCCTTTTTCATTCATGTTTTTGGACTGAATTCTTTGGAAATCCCAAGGTATGTCAAAACAAATGGTTTGAAAACCCAAAAATGGGAAGGTTTAGCAAATTTGCTAAAAACGCGCAAGTTCGTCTCATTTTGCGAAAATGCGCACGTAAACGGTGTATGTTCATCTTTGAGTTTTGAACATCATGAACAATATTTATTGTTCAAGTTTGGATTGAAAAGCTGAACATAGCTTGTTTGTTCATGTGGTTTTGAAAATTTGGGAACATAACTTGCTTTGCAAGTTATCCACAAAATGGTTATACGAATTTGTGATTTTGCCAAAATCATGCAAAAACCTTGTTATGACTTGAAGAATATGGGTTTAAAAACTCTTAGGTTCTGAGCTCTGGGGCTAGAACCTCAAAAATTGGTTGGTTTGATACAAAAACTCAGGTTCTGAGTTCTGTCATGGTCGCACTGCGACCATGACTTCGCACTGCGAAGCATGCGAAATTTTGGGTTCAGAAGCTGTTTCTGAACTTTTGTTCAGAAACAACTTCTGAACACACTCAAGACCTTATAGATAGGTGAAAAGCTTTGAGTTTTTGGGGTGAAAAAGGTTGGACAAACCAATTTTGATGTTTTGAAAACCTTGGGATTTCTTTGAAATTCAAAAGGGGTTTTTTAGGATCAAAGAGTTTTGAGCCAAAATGGCTATGCAAACACAATTAGAAATGCAAGATGAAGAGCTTAGAAACTTACAGAACTCCTTAGCAAAGCTCCAGCTGCACTTGATTTGATTTGGTTGAAGGCTTTCACAAAGGTTTTGAAGATTTGTGATGAACTTGAACCTTGTAATGGATTGGTTTTTTTCTGGTTATTTGTGGAGGTTTGTGAGTTAAAATGAGTAGAGTTTTTGCTCTTGAAAATGCTGTGTTTTCTGTCTTTGAACAAGTGCTTGTAACCTTGGGCATTGCCTCTTATTTATAGGCCAAGATCAAATCTTTGTCATCATTACACAATCCCTTGATTCAGCTGATTTGTGGCCAAGATTAAGCTGAATCCCTTTGCATTAAATGCTAATGGATAGAGGCAACCCTGCCTTGTACCAAGGGGCAAGATCCAGCTTGATTTCAGCCACAAATTCAACTTATTCTAGAAGGTAATGATGAAGAACAAAGCTGATTTGCAATTGGCTAAGGCTTGGGGATCAATCCTTGCAATCTCAATGGTTGATAACTGAAAACGTGCACTGTATTGTGCAGAGATTGAGGGGTGAAAAGGCTACTTATGGCTGGTGTGAGGGGGTGAAAAGCTGCTGCAAAAACAGAGTAGCAATCATGGCTTTTCAAGTGAAAAAACCCAGCTGGTTTGACTGGTTTTAGGGGCAGCAAGCAGGAGGAAAGTCCTCAAGCAGGTGGCTGGCAACCTTGTGGTGGTTAGCAGGTCACCTGGGAGGTACTAGAGCTGCCCAAGGGCAAGCCCACTTGCTTGTCACATGCTAGGTTGGAAGAAAAAACTTCCAACCTTGGCATTAATGGCAAGTCCTTCAACTCAGGCTTTGCTTGGCCCAATTAGCCATGAATGCTACTTAAAATAATTATGGAAATGATATGCAACAAATTCTGGAATTAAATCCAAGAAACCAAAAATCTGCAGAAAAATCGCAGACTTCGCAGTGCGAAGGGAGCTTCGCATTGCGAAGTCATCATTTTTAAAATGTTGACTTTTCTGTTGACTTTTGTTGACTTTTGACTTTTTTCCCCTCTTTGATTTTTTTGATTTTTGTTTTAAAACGCGTAGGACAAAATTAGGGTACTACAGCTGCCCCTACTTAATTGTGTCTTCGCATAGAGTGCGTGAGTGCCGAGGGCATCTCATGAACTCTTTGCGGAGATCAATTAAGTACAAAAGAAGGACCCGAATTTTGTCCTTCGCGAAATGCAAATGTAAGGGTTGGTAGGGGGTTGATCGTATCCAGCCGCTAACACTGGAGGTAGATCCACTGGGGGATGAAGGTAATCTTATCTAGGCACTGCTTCTAGAGGTCGATTCCTGAGGGTAGTGGTTTACTCTAGGTACTGTCACTAGAGGTGGAACATGGAGGTAGGTGATCTTGTCTAGGTATTGCTTCTAGAGGTCGATACCTAAGTTGGAGGTTTACTCTAGGTACTGCTTCTAGAGGTGGAACAATGAGGTAGGTGATCTTATCTAGGTATTGCTTCTAGAGGTCGATACCTAAGCTAGGTGATCTTATTCAGGTACTGCTTCTGAATGTCGATTCCTAACGAGCTGTGATCTTATTCAGCCGCTAACACTGAAGGTCGATACACTGGGGGAGGTGATCTACTCTAGGAATTGCTTCTAGAGGTCGATACCTAAGCTAGGTGATCTTATTCAGGTACTGCTTCTGAATATCGATTCCTAACGAGCTGTGATCTTATTCAGCCGCTAACACTGAAGGTCGATACACTGGGGGAGGTGATCTACTCTAGGAATTGCTTCTAGAGGTCGATACCTAAGCTAGGTGATCTTATTCAGGTACTGCTTCTGAATATCGATTCCTAACGAGCTGCGGTCTTATTCAGCCGCTAACACTGAAGGTCGATACACTGGGGGAGGTGATCTACTCTAGGTACTGCTTCTAGAGGTCGATACCTAAGCTAGGTGATCTTATTCAGGTACTGCTTCTGAATATCGATTCCTAACGAGCTGCGGTCTTACCCTAAATAGGTGCCCCTGGTTGAATGTTGATGGATGCTGGTAAATATGTGATACTCACTGGAGGATCCTTGTTGAGGATGCATGCTTTATGAAATGAAATGCATATGTATGAATGGTTTTAAATATGCATGCATGAAATAAAATAATGTTGGTTGGGTGCCGAGCAGAGTCGGTCTTTGTTTGTGGTTGTGTTCATGACAGTTGGGCTCTCTTTTTGTATTAGTTTTTTGGTTGGTCGGTTTGGAAGGACGAGGTCCTTTGCCTACATACCCAAATGGGATCAAAACCGGTGTAGTTCGAGCCTAAGCCCGAAAATTTGTGTTTTTTGGTTGATCGGTTTGGAAGGACGAAGTCCTTTGCCTACATACCCAAATGGGATCAAAACCGGTGTAGTTCGCCAATAATGATTGGACTTTTGTTTGGGGTTGAGACTCCCTGGGGAGTATCAAGGAGGTTTGGCTTATGGGGGATAAAGGATCATTTTGGAAGCATGATCGATATCCAGCCTTTGTTGGTGTTTGGATGTTTCGGGTGTTTATTGGGGAATTTTGTTCCTACTAACCCTCGGGGTTCTTGCGCTCCGCGTGCCGCGAGTTATGCACTTGCCTTAGCCAAGGAGCATAAGTCTTTGGGTGCAATATTTTGGTGGGAATTACCGCAATCCTTTCAGAATTCACGAAGATTCAAAATAAAGCAAAGTTTGTTTGTTTTTTTTTTCTTTTTTTTGGAAGAAAATTCTTTTGTTTATTTCCCATGTTTTAAAGCATTTTCATCATGAATAAAACAAAATTTTATGCGCTACTGAGAACATAAAATAACAAAAGGAAATTTATTCAATGCAGATTTGACCTCTTGAATGGGTAAAAATACACAAAGTGAGAAGTGAGATAGACAAGAAAAAGCAAAAAGAAAATGTTGGTTTTGGCACAACACATGCTATTTCCTTATGACTTCGATATTTTCGTTTGCTGGAAGATGCTGACGAGGCCGATTCCTCTCCTCTTGAATCTTGTCCGGAGCTTGGATGCTGCAGTCATTGCCTTTCTTCTTTTTTTTTTGTTAACCCCTAACTTTTGCCTGGATCGCTCTTTCGAGTTTTTCAATCCACCGGGGTGTATTTCCTTTTTTGATGTCCTTAATTTTTGCCTAGACCGCCTTTTCAGGTTTTCAATCTAGCAGGACGCTCTCTATTGCCTAAACCGCCCTTTCAGGTTTTCGATTTAGCGAGCTTTTCTCTTCTTTTTTCTTTAGGCATAATACCTCTTGACTGCATCGGAGTTTATTGATAGTGGGAACTCCTCTCCGTCCATAGTGGTGATGATCAGGGCTCCGCCTGAGAAAGCTTTCTTTACTACGTACGGCCCATCATAGCTGGGAGTCCACTTCCCTCGGGGATCTTTGTGGATAGGTAATATCTTCTTGAGCACTAGGTCTCCTTCTTTGAACTCTCGAGGACGGACCTTCTTGTCGAATGCTCTCTTGAGCCTCCTTTGATAGAGTTGTCCGTGACATATTGCCGTCAGACGCTTCTCCTCTATGAGATTCAGTTGGTCGAACCTTGTTTGGACCCATTCAGCTTCTTCTAGCTTGGTTTCCATCAAGACCCTTAACGAAGGAATTTCCACCTCTACGGGGAGAACAGCTTCCATACCGTATACTAAGGAGAAAGGGGTTGCCCCTGTTGAAGTGCGAATGGCTGTTCTGTAGCCATGTAGCGCAAAGGGAAGCATCTCATGCCAATCCTTATATGTTGTCACCATCTTCTGGATGATCTTCTTTATGTTCTTATTGGCTGCTTCTACCGCACCGTTCATCTTTGGTCGGTAAGGGGAGGAATTATGGTGCTCAATCTTGAAATCTTTGCACAACTCTTTCATTGTCTTGTTGTTTAGGTTTGCCCCATTATCGGTGATGATTTTGTGGGGAGTACCATAACGGCAAATGATTTCCTTCTTGATAAATCGGGCTACCACTTGTTTGGTTACGTTTGCATACGAAGCTGCTTCTACCCATTTGGTGAAGTAATCGATGGCAACGAGGATGAAGCGATGTCCATTTGACGCTTTGGGCTCGATCATTCCAATCATGTCTATGCCCCACATAGAGAAAGGCCAAGGTGAAGTCATGACGTTCAGTGGAGTTGGTGGCACATGCACTTTGTCGGCGTAAATCTGGCACTTGTGACAAGTCTTGGCATAGTGGAAACAATCAGCTTCCATGGTTAACCAATAGTAGCCCGCCCTTAAGATTTTCTTTGCCATTGCATGCCCATTAGCATGGGTTCCAAAAGATCCCTCGTGGATTTCTTTGATGAGCATGTCCGCTTCATGTTTATCCACACATCTGAGCAGGACCATGTCGTAATTTCTTTTGTAGAGGGTATTTCCACTGAGGAAGAACTGGGATGCCAATCTTCTGAGGGTCCTCTTGTCGGTGTGCGAGACACTTTCTGGATACTCTTGCTCTTCGAGGTATCGCTTGATGTCGTAGAACCAAGGTTTGTCGTCAAGTCCTTCTTCGACTGATGCGCATACAACTGGTTTGTCTCTACGATCCATCCTTATGATTGGTGTCTCGTTGTAGGAATTTACTTGGTACATTGATGATAATGTAGCCAAGGCATCTGCTACCTGATTTTCTTCTCGAGGTATGTGGTGGAAATTGATCTCATCAAAATGTCTGATCAATTCTACAACCCGGGCTTGGTAAGGAATTAAATTGGGATGTCTTGTTTCCCATTCTCCTTTGACTTGATAGATGACCAAGGCTGAGTCACCGTACACTTCAAGGTTTTTGATCCTTAGATCAATTGCTGCTTCGAGACCTAGGATACATGCTTCATACTCTGCCATGTTATTGGTGCAGTCAAAGCATAACCTTGCTGTGAAGGGCTGGTATCCATTTCTTGGGGAGATTAAAACTGCTCCGATACCGTGTCCCATGGCATTCGAGGCGCCGTCGAAAGCGAGCTTCCATTGAGCTCCTGGTTCTGGTCCTTCATCATCGCTTGTGACTTCTTTGTCATTCAAAGCTACGACATCTTCGTCTGGGAAGTCAAATTGTATGGGCTGATAATCCTCCAATGGTTGGTGAGCAAGGTGCTCGGATAAAACACTCCCTTTGATAGCTTTTTGAGCAACATATTGGATGTCATACTCAGACAGCAGCATTTGCCAACGGGCTATCTTCCCTGTGAGGGCAGGTTTTTCGAAGATGTACTTGATGGGATCCATCTTCGATATCAACCAAGTTGTATGGGTCAACATGTATTGCCTTAGACGTCGAGCAGCCCATGCTAAAGCGCAGCAAGTCTTTTCAAGTGAAGTATACCTTGTTTCACAGTCGGTAAACTTCTTGCTTAAGTAGTAGATTGCGTGCTCTTTCCTTCCCGTTTCATCTTGTTGTCCTAACACACAATCCATTGATCCTTCAAGTACGGTTAAGTATAAGATGAGGGGTTTACCCGGAACCGGAGGTATTAAGATCGGTGGTTCTTGCAGGTATTGTTTGATCTTGTCAAACGCCTCTTGGCAATCCTCGTTCCAATGAACGGTTTGGTTTTTCCTTAGCAGCTTGAAGATTGGTTCGCAGGTAGCTGTCATGTGTGAGATGAACCTGGCGATGTAGTTCAATCTTCCTAAGAAACCCCGGACTTCTTTCTCGGTATTTGGCGCTGGCATTTCTTGGATGGCCTTTACCTTATCGGGATCCACTTCAATACCTCTTTGGCTGACGATGAAGCCCAATAACTTCCCGGATCTAACGCCAAATGTGCACTTGTTAGGATTTAAGCGCAGCTTGAATTTTCTTAGGCGTTCGAAAAGCTTTTGTAGATGGACTAGATGATCCTCCTCCGTTTGGGATTTGGCAATCATATCGTCGACGTAGACCTCAATTTCCTTATGGATCATGTCATGGAAAAGAGTCACCATTGCCCTTTGGTATGTTGCCCCGGCATTTGTTAATCCGAAAGGCATTACCTTATAGCAGAATGTCCCCCATGGGGTGATGAATGTAGTTTTCTCCATGTCTTCTGGAGCCATCTTGATTTGGTTATATCCCGAGAAGCCATCCATAAAGGAAAAGACTGAGAATTGGGCTGTGTTGTCCACCAATATGTCGATGTGTGGTAGCGGGAAATCATCCTTTGGGCTTGCTTTATTCAAGTCCCGATAATCCACACACATCCTCACCTTGCCATCCTTCTTCGGAACTGGCACAATGTTGGCAACCCATGTTGGATACTTGGTTACGGCTAAGAAGCCGGCATCGAACTGCTTTTTGACCTCCTCTCTGATCTTGAGAGCCATATCGGGTCCGAGTTCTTCTTAATTTCTGCTTCACTGGCGGGCATTCCGGCTTGAGTGGCAGCTTGTGTACAACGATGTTGGGGTCTAAACCCGGCATGTCTTGATACGACCAAGCGAATACGTCCACGTACTCTTGCAGAAGCTTGATCAACTTTCCTTTCACATCCTCGTGCAGGGAGGCTCCTATCTTGACCTCTTTCTTATCCTCTTCGGTTCCTAAGTTGACCTTTTCAACTGATTCTTGGTGAGGTTGTATTACCCTATCCCCTTGATTTGCAAGTCTAGACAATTCTTCAGGCGGTCATAATCGTCCTCTTCATCATCTTCCGTTTGATTAATCGGGCAATCGAAGTCATAAGGGTTTAAGGTAGTGTTGTTTTTGGAGGGTGGATTTGTAGATCTGCATGAGTATGATTTTTTTTAGGCTTTTTGTAAATTTTTTTTTTAAAACAAATGCAAAAAGAAAAAGACTCAAAATGAACATAAAAGATTGCTTTTATTCATGATTGTAAATAACTTATAAAACATGGGGGCCCCACACGACTAATCATTTGCCTTGGGCAGAGCTAAATGATTTTTTTTATTTAAAAGTAAAAAACAAACAAACATGGTTTATTACTTGATCCTGGTAATGATCTCGGGAATCGCGATAGCCCTCCAATTGTTCAAAGCTTCATCCGAAGCGCAACGGTACACCAATTCAGGCACGTCTTCGTCTACGTCTTCGAGTAGAGCCACTTGATCTTCATGGATAAACCCCGCACTGATGAATGTTTCCGAAATGGGGGAAACCCCTTGCTTTGGCGGCTTTGAGAAAGTTTCGGCTGATGGATGATACCCCAACCCGAAGCGATTTTTCTTCTCCGGTATGTCCACTAACTTGCCCCATCCGGTGGGTCGGCTTTCTTCTAGGGCCTCTCTTATCGCCCTCCATGACGACATGGCTGTCCTAGCCTCCTCCTTGGGCTTTGAGCTCAATGTCACGACATTTGCCACTTCCAAAGATTGGAATGGGACGTCCACAGCTTCTTCATCCGTTTCTATGTAACGGAAAGATGAGAGATGGCTTACCATCATGTCCTCTTGCCCGGAAACTACAATCATTTGATTATCAATGATGAACTTCAGTTCTGGTGCAGGGTAGAGGTAATGGCTCCGGCCGCATGGATCCATGGCCGTCCGAGAAGACAACTGTATGTTGGATTAATATCCATGACTTGGAAGGTTATGGTGAAAACCTTAGGTCCGATTTGGACTGGTAAGTCGATCTCCCCCATGACGGCTTTTCTTGACCCATCGAAAGCTTTTACGACTAAGGCACTGGGCTTCATTACGGTCCCTTCACATGAGAGTTTGAGGAGGGTAGTCTTGGGCATGACATTCAATGATGACCCCGTGTCCACTAACACTCTTGAGAGGATGTGGTCCATGCATTTCACGGAGATATGTAAAGCGCGGTTATGAATGTGCCCATCGTCGGGTAGCTCATCGCCATTGAAACCCAAGTACCTACTTGAGGTAATATTTCCGACTATCCCGTCGAATTGGTCCACCGGAATGTCCTTGGTGACATGGGCCTCACTGAGGATCCGTAGTAGTGCTTCCCGGTGTGCTTCCGAGCTGAGTAGTAAGGATAGCATGGAGATCTTGGAGGGAGTTTGACCTAGCTGGTCAATGATCTTGTACTCGCTCTTTTGGATTATCCTTAGGAACTCTTCGGCCTCTTTTTGCGGATTGTCTTTTGAGAGGGCCCCGCTTGGTTCTCTTTTTCCCTCCACGCTCTTTTCTTTGAGCGGCTCCTTTGGTAGTATAGCTGCGTCTTCCCGAGTTCTTTCGGAGCGAAGACTCTACCACTTCTAGTCATTCCTCCAACACCGGTAATGTGTAGTGATGCTGGGCTCGATTTTGGCTAGTGGTTTTCCTTCCACATAAGCCACAGGTTGGTAATTCCATGGTACCCCTCTTGTGCTTTCAAAAGAGAAAGGTGCTGGTACGTGGAATGTTATGGGTTGTATTGGCATTGGTACCTCTCTCCTTGGGTATGGGATTTCGAGAGGTTTTGGGCCGTTAGACTCTAA
The DNA here is from genome assembly GCA_018208015.1 of Medicago ruthenica. Lineage (NCBI taxonomy): Eukaryota > Viridiplantae > Streptophyta > Magnoliopsida > Fabales > Fabaceae > Medicago > Medicago ruthenica. Next base: position 75,741 of record WNNG01000566.1, on the reverse strand, counting down.
GTTAGCAATGTCCGTGCCTTCCCTTATGTAAGCCAATTTGGATCCAACCTTGGTCCATTAATTCTTGAAGACAGCTCTGCAACTCTTCGCACTCATTCGGGTTGACCTTGCAGGCTTCACAGTTGGCGTGCACTTCCTCGAATAATCCGAAGCCGGTTAAACGCTCCCTTATGGTTAGACAGGGGAGTCCTAACATTGGCTACCCTTTTGACTGGACCAAAGTCCTCTTGTTCCTCCACCGCGTTTACAGAGGGACCCGCGTGCCCGGCAATGGGTTGTTCTTCACATTGGGGCTTTCCTCTTTGAAGGATAACAGCTTCTTGTCAATAGATCCTGCACCTTGTGTTTGAAAACCCTACAGTTTTCGATATTGTGCCCCACGGATCCTGCGTGGAAATCACATTTGGCATTTGCGTCGTACCACTGTGGATATGGTGGCGACATTGGTGGTAGTAGTCTTGTCTCGACCATACCCTTTTGGATTAGGTATGGCAAGATCTGACCATAAGACATGGGTACAGGATTAAAACTGCCTATTATAGTAATTGTTCCTTGAGCTCGCCTGATTCCTTGGGTGGGTACCCCGCCTGTTGCTGTTGCTGTTGATTTTGCTGTGGCAACACTACCGGTTGTCGAGGTGGATTTGCGGGAATCACTTGAGGTGAGTAACGCCCTTGAGTCGTTGCTGCTGCAACATAAGGATAGTGGTAGTGAGGCATTTGACTTGGTGGCGGGTTAGGATGGTCCCATTAGAACGGCATTTGTATCCCCCTCTTTCTTTTGTGAAAGTTGCTGGGGGTTTTCTAGCATCCACCTTGAGCTTCTGAAGAGCCTTGGATTTTTCTCTCTTCACTCCATCTTCTATTCTTTCACCGACCATGACCTTAGATTCGGAGAAACGGCAGACGTACTTTCCGATCATCTTGTCGTAATATGGGCCTTGAAGTGTGCCCATAAAGGTGTCGACAAGTTCTCTCTCTCCAATAGTGGTGGTTGTACACGAGAAGCTAGTTCTCTCCACCGCTGAGCGTACTCCTTGAAGGACTCATTGCTTCTTGCAGGAGGTTTTGGTAGTTGCATCCTATTTGGAGCCATGTCCAAATTATATTTGTATTGCTTTAGGAAGGCATCGGCTAGATCTTCCAAGTTTGGACATGGGTACGCTCGAGCTGCATGTACCAATCTAAGGACGCTCCGCTTAAACTATCTTGAAACACATGCACCATGAGTTTCTCGTTCATTGCGTAAGCGCCATCTTCCTACAGAACATCCTTAGGTTCCGAGGGCATTGAATTCCTTTGTATTTCTCGAAGTCCGGTACTTTGAACTTCGGAGGAATTACCACGTCGGGCACTAGGCACATATCCAAGGCATTGTGGGCACCGTATGAGCTGAAACCCTCGACAGCTTTCAACCTCTCTTCCAAAACTCGATACATTTGGGTGGTATCATTGTCTTGGTGGGTGGTGTCGGGAGCAGATTGCCTTAGCTGGCTATTCTCCACATCATGGGGAATTACTTCATGCTGAGTAGTGGAGGTTCCTTGAGGACGACGCTCTTCATTCCTTACGGGGATTGTGAGCGGTGGTGGAGGTGGTCCTTGACCCTCATTTCAAAGGGTGGGGTATAACCCACAGGTAAACCATAAGGAGGCCATTGCACATTGGATGCATCCGTTGTTGGGCGAGGGTGGCTTTCTCGTGCCGACAGAGCTTGCATTAACTCTAGCATCTGATCCATTTTTCCTTTCATTCCATCAACTTCCTCTCTCAAAGCCGCTTGAGTTTGTTCCAAATTGTCCATGATCCTTTGTTTGTTAGCTCGTGTTCCGTACGAGTGTTGAATATCTGGTTCTTGGACCGAGGGCTTTCGGGGTTTTCGGGCTATGATTGCTTTGAACTGTTTGAATGGGAATGAATGAGTTTTTTTGAAAAAATGCATGAAGATGCATGTGGATGTATGTATGAGTATGCAAAATATGCGTTTTTTTTATTTTGCTTTATGGAGTTTAAAGGTGCACGATTAATATTAGCAAATTCGAAATATTAAAGACCGGGAAATTGATTATACTTCAAAATATATTTGATTAAATAACATTTGTTTACAAAGTGTAACTAATGCTATTACAAATCAAATGGCCGCTCGCTTCTCGGCTTTGCTCATCTCCTCCCTATAGAAATCTATGGTGTCCTTGCAGAACTTCATAAACTCCCGGATCTCCATAGGGATGACAAAGTAGGGCATGACCATCTCGGCCTCCGCTAGCTTCTTTGGAAGTTGGGTGATCACCAAATTTGAGAATGCAACCAATTTAGTGAAATCCTCACTTATCGGGTGGCGTCTTGCCATACATACTCAATCACTTCCTTGCGCTGGTCTAGCTTGACTCTTGCACTTCTAATCTCATCGTGTAGTTGTGCAATGTGGTCCCCATGAGCTCTTGCAATCTTGTCGAAGTACTCTTCGAATTTCTTGATGTCTTCTTCGAGAAGATTGCACTTTAGCCTCCCTTGATGAGAAAGACTCTCATGTCTTTGTCGTTGGACGCGTTCGGCTTGAAGCTGCTCTTTGTAGTCTTTCACTACTTCTTGGAGCTGTTGATTTTTCTCTTGGAATTTCAACCTCCATTTTCGTTGAGCTTCGATGGCTAGTTCGCCAAACTTCTTGAGCTCTTGGTTGGAATGTAGAATTCTTTCCAACTCTTCGTCCTTGGCAACAAGGTTGGCATCCGCACTAACCAAGCCGCCTCCTATCCAATCCCTTTTCCCTTCGGAGGTTCTTAGCCGTTTTTGGCATACTAGGAGAGAATGTGACACTTCATCACGATCTCTCTTCGTCCTAGTAATCTCTCCTAAAGCTTGGAGGTGCTTCAATTCTAAGTCTCCGTTTTTGTTTTGGAGTTCTTGAACTTTAGCCTTGAGGTCCTCCACTTCTTTGTTGGGAATGATTGCAATAGGTTTAGGTGTAGGAGGTTTTGGAGGGTTTGTGACCACGAAGGGTAACTTGATTACTTTGACCCTCTCCTTCACCCATTGAGTATAAAGGGGTTTGGCGACACAGTTTCTCTTGCCGACCCTTCCCTTGCGTACTTGGCTCCATGCTCCCCGGATTCTCTCTAGCAATGCCGGGTCTTGATCGCCTTCCCTTAAGTAGAAAGCTTCCAACAAAAGGTCGTTAGGTTTATCTTCCATTGAAAAACCTAGTTGTCGGAGAGAGAGGACCGGATTGTAATTAATACATCCCTTAGTACCGATGAGGGGTACGTTAGGGAAGTCCCCGCAGCTGAGGATAATTTCCGGGTCATCTAAGTTTGGTGAAAACCAATGGATGTCCTTCTCGGCGAGAGTTGTCATCCGTTGCGACCATTTAAGCTTGGCCCGGTTTTCCACAAAGTCTCGGTTTCTTGGCATGTGGGACATCATCCAAATTTGCACCACGGGAGTGCAACAAGTAATTTTGCGTCCCCTTGCTTGTTCATGCCTTGAATAGAGGGTATGATAAAAATCCGCTAAGATTGTAGGAACTGGATTTTTAGTCATAAACACCTCTAGAGCCGGAAAATCTACGAAATCATCCATGTTGGGGAATAAGACAATCCCGTAGACTAAGAGGGCTAAGATGGCGTTGAAGGCCATTACCTCTTTGTTGGCTAGTAAATCCCGAGCTTTGGCTTCCAAAAACTTTCTTGAAAAGCCCTTAAGGTTCCCTCTAACTTCCAAGTTAGATACCACTTCTTGGGTGTCGAGGTATAGGGATTCGGCGATGGCTTCAAATGTAGGATCCTTTCCCGGACCGAGATAGAGTTCATGACCTTTCATGCTACAACCCAAAATCTTCTCAAACTCTTCCAAAGTTGGCGCTAGTTGGAAGTCTTGAAATGTGAAACACCGTAGAGGTGGGTCGAAGAATTGCGCCAAAGTGGTTAAGGCGGTTGAATCTATTCTCACGGGTAAAAGATCAAGGATTAGCCCATAGCTTGCCTCGAAGATGTTCTTGTGGACCGAAGAGAGCCTCTTGCTTAGAGCTAATAAACTTTCCACCCTAGGAGCTTTAATTTTGAAGGCGAGCGTATTCTTGTTCCCGGAATCCATATTTCTCTTTTGCTAATATTTGTTCGTTCTTTTTAAACTCCTATAAAGCAAAACGATGCGAAAATTACTTTCATGAATGCAAATGTTATGCAAGGGTATGGTTTATGAAGGTTCGGAATTTCCCCCCATCCTCACATGTAGGCTCTAAATTGTGAAATATCCTAAGAAGAGGTCCTTAGAGTCATAGACCTCACATGGAATTAGGGTTGTCTATGGACATACGTCGACATGACTTCAATTAATTCCACGTGAAAATCTCATCTAAGCGGGGTTGGACATCCCACCTCACGGACATACGTCAACGCGGGCTTCCGCACACAACCTCCTTCTAACTTAGTGTTTTTCTCAAGCTCGGGTAGAGAGCCTCACACGTCCGGCATTAACCCGAACAATGTGGAGTAACATCACTCAAGTAACCCCCACATTTGAGATATAATATGAATATAAAGCAAATAAAGCAAATATAAACATAAAGCATAAATATAACATGCATGAATAAAATAAATAAACATGACACGCAAAGAAAATAAAGCAATTGTCTTTAACCCAAATAGGTTAGGCTTGACTCGCTAGTGGGAACAGGGTCCCCAGTGAAGTCGCCAGCTGTGCGCACCTCGTTTTTTTCCTCGGGAAAAAGACGCGCAGATCCTCCGAGGTCGTCCTCGAACGCTCGGAGGGTGCCTTTGTGAAGCCGCCACCAAAGTTTTTGTGTAAAGGGAACGTTGATAAACCCTTAAGTTTTTTTTGTTTGTAAAGGGAAACGATAATAAAACCCTTTTGACGATGAGGATAAGGATTAGGTCATCGCAACCATTGTCGGGTTCGGGAGTCGGTTACGCGAGGGGAAGGTATTAGCACCCCTCACGTCCGTTGTACTCAACGGGAACCTTCTATTTGGTTAAAACTTGAATTGCTTTTTAATACTTTGCGTTCATGTTCATTTATGCTAAAATATAATAAAGGGGGGGAAGAGATAAAAACAAACGAAAAAAAAGAAAAAGTTTTTTTATTATTGTGCTTGACAAGATGTCGATCTTGCTCCTACGTATCTCCCGGTAGTCGGAGAATTCAAAGCATACGTAGTTCTTTGGTAGAAAAACGTATATGTGTTGGTTGATTTTAATTGGACGATGTTTTAACCGAATTCTTGCGATTAAACGTAGCTTGTATGCTCGCACTTGGAGACTTATTAAGCGTTCGTTCACGAATCACATTAGAATTGTTAAAAGGTACGTCCGTTAGGGTAGAGGGTTGAATTGGTCGCTATGGGACCAAGGGAGGTACAATGGACTCATACAAGTCAAACATTGACCGAGTGGACTCCAAAGAGTCGGGCGATTGTTCGATTGATCCACTGGGATCAAGAACGGGTACAATGGACTCGGACGAGTCGAACATTGACCGAATGGACTCTAACGAGTCGAGGGATCGAGTCTAATGGCCAACGGGGGACCAAAAGGTTTGGATTGACCACAAGGGGCCAAGATTTGGTTTGGTTTGGGTTGTACATATTAAAAAGGAATGACGATTGTCCGAGCGACGAGACATACGTCACGCATTCGTACAATCGGGGCGATGGAGAGACATACGTCACACCATCCCTTTTTCATTCATGTTTTTGGATTGAATTCTTTAGAAATCCCAAGGTAAGTCAAAACATTTGGTTTGAAAACCCAAAATGGGAAGGTTTAGCAAATTTGCTAGAAAACGCGCAAGTTCGTCTCATTTTGCGAAAATGCGCACATTACCGGTGTATGTTCATTTTTGAGTTTTGAACATCATGAACAATATTTATTGCTCAAGTTTAGATTGAAAAGCTGAACATAGCTTGTTGGTTCATGTGGTTTTGAAAATTTGGGAACATAACTTGCTTTGCAAGTTATCCACGAAATGGTTATACGAACTTGTGATTTGCCAAAATTAAGCAAAAACCTTGTTATGACTTGAAGAACATGGGTTTAAAAACTCTTTGGTTCTGAGCTCTGGGGCTAGAACCTCAAAAATTGGTTGTTTGGACACAAAAACTCAGGTTCTGAGTTCTGTCATGGTCGCACTGCGACCATGACTTCGCACTGCGAAGCATGCGAAATTTTGGGTTCAGAAGCTGTTTCTGAACATTTGTTCAGAAACAACTTCTGAACACACTCAAGACCTTATATATGGGTGAAAAGCTTTGAGTTTTTGGGATGAAAAAGGTTGTACAAACCAATTTTGATGTTTTGAAAACCTTGGGATTTCTTTGAAATTCAAAAGGGGTTTTTTAGGACCAAAAGGCTTTGAGCCAAAATAGCTATGCAAACACAATTAGAAATGCAAGATAAAGAGCTTAGTAACTTACAGAACTCCTTAGCAAAGCTCCAGCTGCACTTGGCTTGATTTGGTTGAAGGCTTTCACAAAGGTTTGAAGATTTGTGATGAACTTGAACTTTTGAAAGCTTTGTGTGGATGGATTGTTTCTGGTTATTTGTGGAGATTTGTAGGTTGAAATGAGTAGAGTTTCTGCCCTTTGAATGTTGTGTTTTCTGTCTAATTGTGAGTGTTTGTAACCTTGGGCATTGCCTTGTATTTATAGGCCAAAATCAAATCTTTGTCATCATTACACAATCCCTTGATTCAGCTGATTTGTGGCCAAGATCAAGCTGAATCCCTTTGCATTAAATGCTAATGGATAGAGGCAACCCTGCCTTGTGCCAAGGGGCAAGATCCAGCTTGATTTCAGCCACAAATTCAACTTATTCTAGAAGGTAATGATGAAGAACAAAGCTGATTTGCAAATGGCTAATGCTTGGGGATCAATCCTTGCAATCTCAATGGTTGGTCAATAAAAACGTGCACTGTATTGTGCAGAGATTGAGGGATAAAAAGGCTAAAATTGGCTGGTGTGAGAGGGTGAAAAGCTGCTGCAAAACAGAGTAGGCACTCATGGCTTTTCAAGTGAGAAAATCCAGCTGGTTTGACTGGTTTTTGGGGCAGCAAGCAGGAGGAAAGTCCTCAAGCAGGTGGCTGGCAACCTTGTGGTGGTTAGCAGGTCACCTGGGAGGGGCTAGAGCTGCCCAAGGGCAAGCCCACTTGCTTGTCACATGCTAGGTTGGAAGAAAAAGCTTCTAACCTTGGCATTAATGGCAAGTCTTTCAACTCTGGCTTTGCTTGGCCCAATTGGCCATGAATGCTACTTAAAATAATTATGGAAGTGATGTGCAACAAAATCTGGAATTAAATCCAAGAAACCAAAAATCTGCAGAAAAATCGCAGACTTCGCAGTGCGAAGTGAGCTTCGCATTGCGAAGTTCTTAATTTTGAAAAGTTGACTTTTCTGTTGACTTTTGTTGACTTTTGACTTTTTTCCCCTCTTTGATTTTTTTTGATTTTTGGTTTTAAAATGCGTAGGACAAAATTAGGGTACTACAGAAATATAAGAAACCTGGTCTGGAGATGGACTTGGATATGGACCTGGAGATGGACTTAGAGAAAGGATTAACTAAATTTTCGAGTTGAATTAGATGATCTAAAAGATGTGAAATTCTGGCAGGTACTGAATCAGAACCGTAAAACAGAGTACAAAACGCACAAAACAGAGTACTTAAACACAGGTTCATAAGCATCAAAATAAAGGTCAGAAAATAAAGAACACAGAGTATTTGTTAACCCAGTTCGGTGATAAACAACACCTATGTCTGGAGGATACCAATCCAGGAAGGAAATCCACTAAGAGGAATTAATTCAAAGACTCAAGACACAACCCCTGTTCCCAGCCTTATCACTTAATCCCCACCCGTATAGACTTCTACCTAGGAAACCCCTAGATATAAGAACCCTACTTACTTCCCAACCAAATAATCACAGCCCAGTGATTATCAACTTCTGAACAAAACAAGTATGATGAAGACACTCTTCAAAACAATAAAAACATCACTTGTGCTTAAAAGCTTTAAGTGGAAAAACAACTCTAAACAAGGCAACCAACTCTAACAGATGAGTGGTACAAAACAGAGCTTCAAGCTTACACACTCAAAAACAGTAAGACTCTTAATTCTAATTTCTGGTTTTTGATCAATCAATTCTTCAATAGCAGCACGTCCTCCTTATATAGTCTTCAGCATCTCACATAATTCTGAACCATATATTCTTCAAAGATACAATTCTGAAATACTTTCGAAGCTCATAGAGGAAACATATTTCTGAAATATATTTTGCAAAGATTCCTTTGAAAATATATTCATAAATAAACGAAGCCAATCTTCAACAAGATCTTCACGTAAAATTACTCAATCTTCTAGAACCATTAGCCTGGATAAAACTTCAAACAAATCTTCAAAAGATACGCAGAAAGAATTAACAAAAAGAACGCAGAGATTCAGCTTCTGAAAGGCAGCTTCTGAAGGTCAACAGAAGTCAACGTCTGAACAGTGCGTCTGATGACCAGTTCTGCGTCTGATGAACAGTTCAGCGTCTGAAGACCTTCACAGAGCGCAGTGGCTTCGCAGAGCAAAGTTATCAGCTTCTGAAGTACTATAGCTTCTGACCCAGCTTCTGAAGATGCACAAAATGAAATTTTCAGCTTCTGAAGACACCAATAAACTTCTGAAGACGCATTGCTTGCACACTTTGATTTTACCAAACATGTAGCCAACATATAGATATCCAACAAGATGTAACAGATTAACTGAATGAATGTCGAACCATTGTTGGAGAAAAGACCAAATAGTTCCAAAAAAATCACAACCTTAGATGATCAATACTTTCCTTTATCTCACACCCACTCGCACACATATTAGCACTAGGCAGAATAATTCAACGCCAAGCCAAATTTTCCTTTGTAGGTATCCAATTACATAATAACCGTCAAGAAAAAAAGAGAATTTTTTTAAAAGGGACCGATTTGTTCCAAATAATGTGAGTAGTATTAAAACAAATAATCTGCTCCACGTTTGACAACAAATGATAAACGCCACTTACGGTGTAACCTTTATCTGGGTCAAGATGCCAGCTCCATCTATCTTCCACACCCTCATTCAAAAATATATTATATAACAATTCACAACACTCCCTGATGAACAAAATAGCAAGTTTACTATATTGGCGTTAAGTGGTAAAATTTATAAGTTCGTCTCCACAAGGATTTTGAAATCTCAACTTAACTACTACAATAATACTTAGGATAGTAACGATTGAGGGGATGCACTTGACGATGATTTTGTTTATTTTGACTTAAGAAAATAGATAAAAACGACTACGTCATGTTGGATTCCCTTCTCTAAATTACTCAGTAACAACACCCTATTGAACAAGTTGTCCAAATAGCCTGGTTTTAAGACATTTGATCAAAATGGTTAGGCCAATGTCTTGGACACTAACCCTCTCTTCTAGTTTTGACACCATAATGTCTTAGGTGATTCTATAACTATTAGAGGTTTAAGTACGCCAAATCATTGTCACAAAACATTAATAGATTATGGATAAAGCTATAACAGATCGAATAATTATACTAGTTCAGCTACCAAAGCTAGGGTTAGTAGTCATTGGGATTGGATCATGTCATGGCCATTTGTAAACTCGCAAAAAGCATTAAACACAAATATAATTGAATAAAACCATAGCAATGAACTGTATTCAAAGGATAATTTAAAGTTACATAATTGAGAAATCATAGAGAAGTTCATCCTTTATGACATAATCTAGAGAATTAGCTACTCATGAATCCTAAACATAAACTATTGAATATGAAAAGAAAAACATTAGTAAAGGATATCCGGTTGATGATTCCTTGGCTTCTGAATGTCTCTGATCGCTCCTAATCTTTAGAAACCACATTCCCACTTTTGTCTGGTCATCAAAAGGTGTATTTTCACTAACCTATACGCTCTTTATTTATAGGCGAACATTTACCTTCTTTTTCGGAACAATCATTCCGTGACGTCAGGTCCTCTTGTCGCAACACGAGTTACGACAAGAGCATATACATTGTAATCCCCTCTAACCTTGCAACATGCAGCTCATAGTGCGCGACGCAAGTTGAGATGAGACTATACATAGCTAAATCCCATTTTGATCTTGTGATGCACAACTTGTAATGTGCATCATGAGTTTGGCCGATGCTTGGTCATGCCTTTTTCTTCATACTTTGCTCCATTTCTTCTCACCAAATTGTCAGTAACAACTATGCTATAGAATCAATTATGATAAACTTGTAAAAAGCATAGCAGGGTTGTAAAGTTGTCGGGTTTGGGTTATGCTTGATGGTTTCAAGGTTATTTCTCATATTTGCTCTTTTATGACTTTTTATCGAATCCTTTACAAAACTTAACTAAAATACAAATAAACTTGCTACTTTTACTCTAAAATGACTAAAAAGGAGTTAAAAATGATATATGATTTCTTGTTATCACAGCGGCACACTTAAACTTCATCCCACGCTGATTACCACCACCATTTCCAAGAGTTTCCTCAACACCTCCAACCTAAAGAACACATCTTTGCAACTGACACCAACCTATTCTCAGAAAAATTAAAAAGTAGTCTGAACCTATCACACAAAGGACATTCCTCCGGTCACACATGATCTAACCAAAAAATGTTTTTTCCGCATCACTCACCACCCTCACCAAATTTTCATCAGTCCAACTGCCTACATCTAATCCCACTCCTCTTCGAATACCCAACATTTCTTTCCACCAATTTTTCCCTAACCTCCTTCTCTTATTCGACCACCTTCCTGCCCATATCTATCCACTAAAACCTTATACCTTGAACTCCTTTGATCCCCATGCATCCTCCAATATCATTTACCTACAAAAGAAAAATTAAACTCCCAAATTCTACAAACCCACATCCCTACATTCTCCTTATCTAAACGTATTCCTCACCATCCCCATATAAAGTATTTAAAAGTAGATTCAATGGTGGAGATAATACATGTGGGAGCGTCCAAAGAAGGAAAGAAAATAGATCGGTAGAGAGGACATGACAAGTTTAAGAAGAACCAAGAGGCCAACCAAAGAAAAGATACCTACTTTTCCATCCCGATAGTCTTTTTTTATACGCTTAATCAATGGATATCAGAAGCTTAACTGACGAGAAAGACCTCTAATTGGAAGTCTGGGATAAATCAAAGGAATGCAACCAATTTTACAATTCAACCCCAACAATGCCTTAACAACCATGATTCAGCTACATTCACCCCCACCAACATGCTTTTATTAAAATTCACCTTCAACCCCGAAATTACCTCAAAGAGAATGAGGTTAGCTTTCAAAGCTCCAACATTTGCCCAACTTTTTTCACCCAAAATCAGAGTATCATCAATAATTGTAGGTGAGAAATATGTACCGCCTCAACCTGACTAACCTTATAAACTCTAAATAAAACCGCCTAAATAGTAGCATTTAACATGATATTTAACCCCTCGACGACTATCAAAAAAGAAAAGGAGAGATTATCACCTTGACGCAATCCCCTCTCCAAATTAAATTCATCAATTGGGCTACCATTCACTAGAACAGATGCTGTTGCAGTACTCACGCACTTCATAATCCATTTGTGCAACAATACTGAACAATTCATCTTTCCCATTACATCATCTTAATACTTCCAATACACCGAATTATACGCCTTCTGGAAGTCAACCTTGCCTTATCTTTCCTTCTTCTAGCCAAATCAATTAATTCATTCACCACTACCACTCCATCTAGAATTTGTCAATATGATACAAGCACAATTTGAAACTTAGGATTTAAGAAAAATAGCATTAATATTTCATTGTGATTGTAACTCGATTTATAATTTAAGACACTAGTTTTCTTTAAAGCGGCTTATAATTTGATACATTGTTTCATATCATAAATAAATGTTTTTATTAAGCAAGTGTCAACTTGTTATTGTTAAAAAAAAAAGTAAAATTGTAAAGCAAATGTGAACACCAAAACTTCATATTGCCTATATAATGTTGTGGATTACAAATAATTTTGAAATTCAAATTAAAAAGGTTAATCGATGTCTAAATTTTAATTTTTCAAATAGCTTGGTTCTTAATATCATATTATTTTCTCAAATTTCATCCTGTCTGGGTAAGCTTTATCGAAATTTAAATTTTACAAATATTTTTGCACCAATTTTAATCTTTATCTTTATATATATAAATGTTAGGTAGTCTTGACAACCCTAATGACTAACCCTAACTTTTCTTTTGAAAGAAACTAGACTTTGACCCGTGCGATGCACGGGTTGTTTTAGAAAGTCATAATTAAAACACACTGCACATCTAAAAAATGTAACATAGACTACACCTTAACTTCAAAACACCAAGTAAAAATGGCTCCCTCATAACATCCCTACACAAATATTATGTCTTTGATGGTATCTCTTATATCAGTAAATTATGTCTTTGCAGTCCAATATAAAGTTTATCGTCATATTTCCCTAGTCATGGATGTTACTCAATGTGAGCATCTTTCAAAAGTGCACAGTCTACAAAAAGAATGCAGGAAAAATTAATTAAAACAAAGAACAAATTAGCAAAACAAAAAGCAAATACATGGTTCAAAAATAAAATAGAATAGAAAATTGGAAAAGAAGAATTAACATAAATTGCTACTTCGTTGAACTTATGGTTTTATAGTAAATCAGGAAACATAAAAAGAAGAAGAATAATGTACAGGAAACATAATGTCCCCAGGATATCAGAGATGGGGGTTGCTTTCACCAATGTCATCCTAAAACAGATGTGATCCACATTAGTTATGATACATAACACAAAAAATGATATTCCTACGGTAAAATCTCTCTCCAGGTTCTTCTCACTTGTCTCCTTGCTTCTTCTCTCCACAACCCTAGTTTTCCTTTGATCTCTAATCTTTTCTTGTTTGTTGTAACCCTAATTCTCTAATGCTCTCCTCTATTTATAACCTTTTAACTGAGCTAGGTTTCTCTCATAACTATTTAACGAGTTTACTCTTCAATTTTAAAATATATTATTAAGTACAAAAATATATTAGATTTAGTACAAAAATATCTCAAATTGAGTACCAAAATATATCATATATATCATATTCAATATAAAAATAGTATATTAGATTTAATTCAAAAATATCTCAAATTGAGTACCAAAATATATCATATTCAATATAAAAATAGTATATTAGATTTAATTCAAAAATATCTCAAATTGAGTACCAAAATATATCATATTCAGTATAAAAATATATTATTGAGTATTAAAATATATTTCATATCACAAACCAAAATATATTAGATTGTGCATAAAAATATTTTAGCAAAACTTGGGGACTAAGAAATCACTTTCTAACATATTCAATATAAAAATAGTATATTAGATTTAATTCAAAAATATCTCAAATTGAGTACCAAAATATATCATATTCAGTATAAAAATATATTATTGAGTATTAAAATATATTTCATATCACAAACCAAAATATATTAGATTGTGCATAAAAATATTTTAGATTTAATTAAAACACTACTTAATTCCTTCATTCAAACCCCCCTTTTTATAATTGCCGTAGATATATATAAAATAAAAGCAATTATAAGTCACAAAAACCATTAGTGATCCAGTGGTTACAGCTGTGATCTATTAGAAGTTGGTCTGTGGTTCAACTCTCAGCAAGGATTTTTTTTCATAAATTTCTTTCAAAAGAAAAGTTAGGGAGAAATGGATTCATGTAATCAGACTGCTTAACAGAAATGTGTCATTTTGGGTGTTAGGGTTGCATTAGGGTTAGGGATTCATGTAATCAGACTGCTTAACATTTATATGTAAGTGATTAAATAGAGGAGAGCATTAGAGAATTAGGGTTACAACAAACAAGAAAAGATTAGAGATCAAAAGAAAACTAGGGTTGTGGAGAGAAGAAGCAAGGAGACAAGTGAGAAGAACCTGGAGAGAGATTTTACCGTAGGAATATCAAATTCTGCAAAACAAAGGTAAGGGGAGTCTCTATTCACTATAAGGGGGAGTCTCTATTCTCATGTCTTTTATTTTGGCCTAAAAAATCTCATTATTATTTTTTCTTTCAATTACCACATAACGTTCCTTTTTATTTTTTTTTCTTTCGGTTACCAGATAGCAATTCCTTTTCATTATTTTTTTTTCTTTTGATTATCACATAACAGTTTCTTTTCCTTTTCATTTTTATAGATTTAACAGCTTTTGTGGTTAGGACCAATTTCTTGGTGCAAGCTTTTGTATATATTTTTTCTTTTGATTTGTCATTTTTATTGCAGTCCATCTTTTATTTTTGTTGCTTTTTGAGATAGTTTGATAACATAATACTGAATGTAACTATAAAAGTAATAATATAGCCAATTTGATAGTTATATATGAAGCTATACAAAACCCGTGCATCGCACGGGTTAAAGTCTAGTTATATCTAAATTTAATGTTTACACTCAAAAAAATATGTACATCACTAACGAAGATGAAGTCTAGCAAAAAGGGCCAGAATTCCATACCATCATGAATCAATGTTTGAATTCCGGTTGAGAGAGATAATTATATTTAATATTTGATACGTCTTGAATAATATTACCTCTCGACCGTAGTGAACCTTTGTAAAATAAAAACAAAATATAAATATCCAAATAATTTATATCACTTTTATATAGGCAAAATTACACAATTCATCCATTAATTTAATTTCGGGTAACACATTCGCCTTTATTTTATTTTATTTTATTTTTATTTAATCCTGGATGTTATATAATGTCAACATCGTTATACTTTTTATAAAAAATATTGTTAATTGTTGAAATAGCCCAGAAAATATACGCGAAGTCTAGAAATAGCCCCTATGAAAATAAAACACAGAATCTACCTGTGTAATTTGATATTCTTTTTTATTTTGGTACTCCAATGAACAAGTAACACAAGAGACGGTGATGTGGCAAAGAATCTTGCCACATGGCTGCTGCCACATGGTTTATTTGATGACATATGGCAAAATTATTATTTTTTTGGCTCAATTTTTTCCCAATTTTTTTTCCTAACATCAATTGAGGGGTTGATATAAAGAAAAAATAACTGTTTTTTCCCTATACACGTAAAATCTAGAAAAATGATCTAGAGGTCGAAGTTTTTCATGATTATTTGCTGGCATGTCGAGGATGTTAAAAAATAAGGTCTCCAACATAAAATTAGAATTTTCATACAAAAGAAGAATTAATTATGAATTATTAAAGCACCAAAGTCTCAAAAACCAAAACTATGAAAGTCTCGACCGATAAATCAAATTTTGAGCTAAGTTTTTGCAGAGACCTTTATAAAATTACATAGAATGGATTTGCAAAGTTTCGCTATTAGGGTGTGTTTGTTTCGAGTTTACCAAATTTATTTCTAGGAATAACATTCATTGAAATATAAAGATGAGAATTTTGTTACAAGGTATTTAGAAAAAAGATGTTTGGTTAATATTATAATATTCACAGGGCCGTATCTGAGGCAGGACAAAGAGGGAGACCGTCCTAGACCCCATAAAATAAGTTTAAAATTTGGGCCCCAAAATATAAAAAATTAGGGGTTCGTTAAGCAAATAAAATGCAATATATATATATATATATATATATATATATATATATATATATATATATATATTCCCATGTCTTTCGAAAAAAAGTTATAATATTCACAGAAACCTTAAAAATAGGGATTATAATAGGTAGTTACATATGAATTTATTCTCATCTTCATGAAAACTTTATTCCAACCATTTTCTTTAGGAAAATTTTTCTATTCTGAGGAACATTCTATACCTGGGAATAAAATTTAGTAAACTTGTAACAAACATAGAAATATATATTTTTATCATTTTATTCTCAAAAATCTACGAATATAAATTGAAATAAACGATGTGAGTTTCAATATTAGACTCTTTAGCAAAAACTGAGTTAAACAAGAAAAGAAATAATACGTATTATGGTTAAGATTTTCACCACAATTAATTAAACACGTAAAGTTTAATAATTTTAATGAGCATTCAACGTTTTGCTTCTTTTAACTCCTACCTCAATCTTTTTCAATAATGATTGATTCAACATTTCTATTTGCTTCTTATCAATGCTAACTTTTTTTTTTCATTTATTCATTTTTATTATTTATCAAGTGGATGTAAACATAGAATATTGATATTAGTATTTAGTAGGGCAGAGCCATACTTGAACGAGGGAACATATTGAAGTTGCTTGGAGTTTGTTTGATGACTCGTATCGTTCAGGATTTTAGATCGTTGGATCTATAAATATGTCTAGACATTTTTATTTTTAAATTAGTTTAGGATGAGATCCCCTTTCGAAAGGAAATTCTCCATAATTGTAAAATAGATTGTGAATCGTGCAAGAAGATCCATCAAAACAAAATGAATCCATATAGAATATCTATGTCTATATTTGTAACATCCGGCTAGCTCCCTTACGGGCTGACCTCACTATCTTTCAAGGACCGAGATGTACTCATGGTCTTTTCCACCCCATGTAGAGTTTTTGCCTTCCGTGGGAATCAAACTCTGTACCTGGGGCCTAAGTACAAGTTCAATGCATTTCCACTACCAATTGAACTAGTAGCTCAATTGGTAGTGGGAATGCATTGAACTTGTACTTAGGCCCCAGGTGGAGAAGACCATGAGTACATCTCGGTCCTTGAAAGATAGGGAGACCAGCCCGTAAGGGAGCCAGCCGGATGTTACAATATTTATATCTATATCTATATCTATATCTATATTATATACAATTGAGAATGAATTTACCATGACCAATTTTTAATGCTTCTTTTCTCTTTCGTCGTCCACCTATGCATTTTTCCACGTGGCACTCAATCAAAACGTATTTCAATTAAAGTTACATCATACATTTTCCTTAGACCTTAAAGGATCATTGCCACATTCTAATTTTGACAAAACTAATTATAAAATGCAAAAATCGTAAAAGACATTAAGTATGAAATGGTATGTAACAAATTTTTGATTTTGATTCTTTATTTGGACATGCATTTGATTCTTTATTTGAACATATAAAAATAATAATTGTAACAATTCATGAGAATCGCTTGAAAAGAAAAAAAATATTACCAAATAATGCTATGAAATTCCCCTTTTCTATATTATATTTTGTAATACGTGTATCTACAAATACATGTAACTATTTTCAAATTTAAAATAGTTGCAAATTGTCCACATAAATATTAGCTCAACACATGAATTAGGAATATTTGGAAAATAAGCCTCTTTTTTTTTTTTAGCAAAGGCTATATTAAGCCATTTTATTCATAATTAAGTAGTACAAAGTAGAAGGTACAACATTAAAAATATGGGGGCTAGGATGACATAAGGAAACTCTAGCAATACTATGAGCAATCCTATTTGCTTGCCTATGAACATACGACACTACAAGTCGGGTCTATTGAGCAAGAGGCTCTTACATTGAGATATGAGATCACCAAATTCATTTTGAGGGATATTATTGACAGAAAAGTGCATCAGGTATTGTTTTGCAATCAGTTTCAAACCTGACAGCTTGCATTCCAGTTGATATGGCTTCTTTGATAGCTTCCAACAAGCCGATGGTTTCAACTTCCAGGACTGTAGTGGAGGAATAATAATAACCGGATTTCCCAAGAATGAGTACACCCAAAGAGTTTCTAAAGCATATACCATACACCATGATTGAGTTATTATTGAAGGAAGCAGCGTCTACATTACATTTGATTATGCCCTCCGGCGGTCTACTCCAAGTAAGAGAGGTATCCGCATTATTCACCGGTAACTTTGCTCTTTGCATACAACTCTATTCATTAATTGTAGTCTTTGCTCGTATAACGATGAATTTCAGTTCTTCCATAGACTCCACATGATCGTAGCTACCAAGGATTGCTGCTGCAGGGACAATCTGTTTAATAAATCAAAGAGCATAACAAAAAAGTTGTGTGCCGTTAAGAGAAAATTCTGGACGAGAGAGTGCAGGCCAATTTGCTTCCAACAATTTGACGCCTTGGAGCAAACGAAAAAGATATGCATATGTGATTCAGCTAAGGTACCACAACAAACACAAGTTTCCTTGCAAGGGGATGCCTCGATTCAGAAGCAATATCATAATGACATCAGAAGCAAAGATTCAGAAAATACCAAAAGAATTGATGGAAGAAATATGCCTAATTATGCACCAAAATATCATAATCAAATATCAGAAGTTTGAAGACAAAGCACAAGGAATAACAACCAGTTTTAAAAGTTTCTTGGTCACCAAGGCAAGCCATTAAAGGACAAAGAAACGGATAGATTCCCAATGGATGGTTTCCTTACTTGTTCACTAAGACAATGTTGGTGTAAGCCCTAGAGGCCAATAGTTTATGTTAAACTTATCGTATGTATCATGACTTTTATTATTATATAAATAAGGCATTCTTTATTATACTTGTTGTAAGATTAATAAAGTCCCTAGAATAGATAGTTCATGTGATGGAACATTAAGTGTGACTTAATCATGAGATTACATTAACATAAAGAACACTATTCTTAAAAGTATTCGTTGTCAAACTTTAATATAAGTTGGGATAATAATAAAGCGTAGAGACTACTATGTATGTAGACTGATGACCACATCTCATGGGTCATGAATATGAGATATTAAGTCAATACATAGGTATAAATATTAGGAGTAATATTTATACTAGATTGACCCACCATGAGAATACTTCATAGTATGTTATGAAAGTGTCATAAGATATTCTCATAATGATAATGGTGTATACCACTCTTAGACCTAAAACCATTATGATCCCTAGATGTGGGCTCAAGTGTTTTATTGCCATTCAAACGTTGTCTCGAACAGGATAACCATAACGTTGGTAAATGGGCATTTGATGAATCATGCTGAGGGACATGAGTGTCCTAGATGGGATTTGTCCCTCCTTCATAACATGAGATATATCTTTAGGCCTCTTGATGAAATATGACTGTAAAGTTGCATGGCCATGCTGAATTAAGTCAATATGAGATATTGAGCTTATTTGTTATTCAATATATTTTGGGATCAAGAAATATAAATATTGAACTATACAAGGGTGACACAATCTATGCCTTGTGTTCAATATAGATATGAGGACAAAGGAGTAATTGTACACATGAACATTATCATGGAAAAAGGTTTCTTGTCACTTGGGTAGTAGTGATGTGTTGCTAGATACAACTCACTGTTTATAATATTAAATATAAGATTTAATATTATTGCCAACGTTACAAGAACCTATAGGGTCACACACAATAAAACGGTCAAAATGAGAAATATAAGTAGGATTTATAAGATGGGGTGCATTTAGCAAATGGCGCTAATTAGTTAGCGAAGAGTAATGGGTTGATGGTCTTACAGAAGCTCAGTAGTGATTATTGACTTGCAGAGCACACAAGTAGTTCTATAAATAGAACCCTTATGCTGAAGTCAAATGTTACACATTTTTGGAGAAACCGTAAAACCACAACTTCCCTCTGAACCTCTGATTGCTTGGCTAGCACCGGGAACCAGAGGAGAAACGTTCGTGTGGACGAGTAGAGGCACTGCTCCGTTGCTTTGTTGTGATCAAAACTTTTTTTTGCACTTCAAGAGGTAACAATTCTATCACTGATCATGTCAAATTCGTAATGATCCAAGGAAAGGAAATCAAAATGTTTTATTTCCGCTGCCTTTAATTATCATGATTTATCTTCAGACAAAGCTTTATAAGCACTCCATCATTCAAGAGAAACATATATCTCCATAACATCTCTCATATTTTTGCATTAGAATCAGATCCCAAAAAGATCAGAAGCAGAAATCAAGATTGCTTGAAAAAGATCATAATCATCTTCTCAAGCATTATATATCAATCACAAATACACTCAATCTTGCATTATATCTATATAACATATTTTCCAATGTATTTGAAAAATTTAGATTCACATGTGTGTGATTAGATTGAACTCCAAAAAACAAAAGTTTAGATTCATCTAGTGTGATCGATTTGAACTTATAGAGAGAGATAGGTCATTGTGAGATCTAGTTGATTCTTTGTAAAGATCAAGATCACAATAAAAATTACGTAATCAATTGTAAACATTCACTAATCCTCTTTGGTTATAAAGGAGGTTTGTGTGGTAGCTTAAAGTCTGAAGAGGCTGTCTAAAACTTGTATGGTCAGGTAGACAAAAGAAGAAGAGAAAAGGTGTAGATTATGAGATGGTATCTCATGCACCAGATTGAAAAATCTCAAAGTCAATGGTGGCTGGACTAGCCCAGTTGGGTGAACCAGGAAAAATTTCTTTGTGTCATCTTGTCTATCCTTTAACTCCTTTATTTGATAGTTCAAAAGCAAGGCTATATTAGAGGAATGGTTCAGGAAGAAGTAAAATGGCTGATCAAAGAATTCCATCAGCATGCTTCATTAAAGAAGGAGGCTCTCAATCAAGACCATATTTCTTCAATGGGCTAAACTACAACTTTTAGAAAGGAAAGATGTATCTCTACATCAAATTTCAAGATACAAGGATGTGGAGAGTAGTTACTAATGGTGACTATATTATCACGGTTGCTCAAGATGATGGAACTCAAGTTGAGCAACCAGAGGAAACATGGACAAGATCATAAGAAGAAAGAGTGCTCTTGAATGCAAAAACTCATCTAATCTTATCCCTTGGTCTAAATATGCAAGAAAGTGAAAGAGTAAAAGAGTGTGCTACTGAAAAGAAGGCGTGGGATGCACTACAAACTCATCATGAAGAAACTCTACACGTCAGAGAAACAAGAATTGACATGGGGGTGAGAAAGTTTGAAATATTTTTAATGGAAGAAGGTGAAACTATTGATGAGATGTTTGCAAGATTCACAACCATTACAAATGGGTTGAGATCACTTTGAAATACTTACACACCACATGAGAAAATCAGAGATATTCTCATAAATCTTCCCAATTCTTGGAGACCTATGGTGACTTCTATAATTCAATCCAAAGATCTAAAAATCATGGACATGGATGAACTGATTGGAACACTAACAGCTCATGAAGTTTTGCTCAGCGAAGACAAACCACTCAGTAAAGGCAAGATGATTGCTTTCAAAGCTTCTAAAGTTCTTAAAGAGGCCACTGATGAATATGAAATCATGGAGATTTAAGAAGATCAACAACTATGTGAATAAGAAGCTAAAAATGAGCTAGCTCTCATTTCAAAGAAGATTCAAATGATGCTAAGAAGGAGAGATCAACCCAGGAAGAGATTTCCCTTCAGGAAAGATGGACCCAAAGCTGAATCTGACAAAAGTCAAGTGATGTGTTATGGATGCAACAAGATAGGATATTACAAGAATGAGTATTGATGAAATATCATCTTACATTGTTTTTAGCATATTATTCAATGAGTTTAGTAGTGATTTGAGTCAATAAAGAAGAGTTTGAGAGAAGTTGCTCATGGTTTAAGGGAGATTTTGTAATGTTTTCATATCGAGTCATGTAATTATATCTCTTCCTTAAACCAACCAATTCTTAGGTGTTTTGTAAGTATTCTATTGAAAAATCATGTAATTTGGCAAAGCAAGACACCTCATGAAGAATTGGGAAGACATGGAATGAAGATTCAAGAGGCCCCTGAAGACATTACAAGTCGGGAAAATTCTATCCCAAGTCCTAAGACAAGTTTGGAGGAAAAAAACACTTAAAAAGACGAAGAAAAATGCAAAAACGCACTAAAATCCGAAGCCATGCGCCCCAAGTGTGATGCCATGCGGCCCGGGTGTGCTGTCATGCACCCTGGTGTGCGAAACAGTGTACAAAAACACTGTTTCTGGCACTGACGCGCGACACACTTGTCCCCAGGAGTGGGGTGCGTGTGAGGCCGGAAAACTACAATTAAATGTTGTTTTTCTCAATGGGTTTGGGGAAAAACCTAGTTTTTCAACCCAAAACCAACTGAAAACTTGCTTATAAATACAAGATTTTCTCATTCACAATTTTTCATTCAGAACTTGGCGGCTCAAGATAAAGGCAAGCGCTAGGAACATCAACAGAGGAGTCTCTCCTCAACCTTTGTTCTTAGAGTTTGTTTTATTTCTTTTGTAATTTATCTTTAGTTACAATGAGTAACTAAACACTTATTGATTAGGGTTCTAAGACGAACCTCTATTTTATTATTGGATCAAATTAATTCAAGTTTTTTACTCAGTTAAGTTTTGAGATCTATTTAATTTTTATATATAAAAGGCTTACTTCAAAATTTTGAGATCTCAGTTAAGTTTTGAGATCTATTTAATGCTTTCATGAATTCTAGGGAATGTGACATACTTCAAAATTTTGATTGAACATACAAATAGGGTAAAAAGTTATTTAGGTCTACTTTCAGAACGTTGCATATAAACTTTATTCTTTCCCCTTAGTAAGATATGGTTAGGGTTGTCCATTTAATCTACTATGGACAATCCCCACCTTAATAACTATCCGACCCCAAACGGATCCTTGTAGGGTTGACGACCCTATACCTCGTATATCACGTATGACCTTTAGGATGATTGAGGAACAACTTGAAATCTAGATGGACGCTAGATCCCACTAAACTAGCCACTTAAGTAGAAAATTTATCTCATTATTGATAATTGTTCAAATTAATCCAACTTAGAAATAGAGGGGATTCGAAGAATCCTAATCGCCGCTAAAAGTATCAATCGAACCTTTAATTTTCTGCATTCAACTTATCTGCTTTGGGAAATCAAATCAAAATTGAAAACTCCCCATTTAATTGCTTTTATTTACTACGTTAATAAGTTTAGCCAGTTTCCTAGTTGAAACGAAAATCCATGTGTACACGATTTTACTTACTACTTTATTACTTGAAAACGGTTGGGTGCACTTACTAAATTTAGTCATCAAGTGTCCTCTGAACAAACAGAAGGAACCAATATTCAAGAAGACGTCTATGCTAGCTACCTGAGATGATGTTGATGAAACAGGTCAAGATCTGAAAGAAGAAGCTAACATATGCCTCAATGCAGAATTTGGTGATGAGAAAGCCATAGAGGTAAATAAACCTAACAATTGTTCACTTCAAGAAAAACTTGAAATTGATTTTGAAAATCTAAGAAATGAGGAGAGATTCTTAACCAACAAGTGTTTGTCTTCTGTAAAAATAAAATGATGATCATAAGAAAGAAAATGAAAAAATCACTACAAGAAAAAAGACATTTTGCGACTTTTAAAATGATGCATTGCGACTGTTAGAAGGGTCGGAGATATCCATTTGCGACTGTTCCCCAACAGACATATAAATTGGGGTCGCAACTACCTTTTGCAACAGTTCAAGGAACAGTCGCACCAACAGTCGCATATGCTATTGCGAGAGTTCCAAATAGTCGCAAAGGAAGAGCATTCACATGGTTTTGAAGGGACTTGCGACGGTTCCTAACTGTTGCAAATGACTGATTTAATTTTTGATTTTATTATTCTGCGACTGTTTGAATAGTCGCAGTTATTTATTTATTTTTTGAAATTGAGAGGGCCTGATTTAAATTGAGATGGCCTGATTTAATTTTTTTTTTAGATCTTATTTGAAGACAATTTGAAATAAATATATTAATAAAGACTTAAAATGCAAAAATATATAGCTATACATAAGTAAATCTCATTTATATAATAATTCAAGAGTAACAAATTCGATCCATACATCAACTTAACCAAAACAATAGATAAAGTACGTAGTTTAAACATTCAAAAACCGAAACACTAGTGGCTGAACATTGAAAACAACTATATCAGAATTAGAAGTCCATAAAATATATAAATATTCCCTAGTGATGTTGCTTCAATGATCCTCAAGGCGGTAGCTAGACTCACATGAATGTCTACCATCTCTTGCTGATTCTAAATTTGTTGATTGGAAAAAAGAAGAAAAATAAATAAGACAATGATTAGCAATATCAAAGTACTCAATTATAACTAACATTTGATTCCAATATCAGTAAAACATGACTAATAGGCCATCAGAACATGAAGCAGTTTTTGTTTATTTCAATAACAATATGATTTCAATAGAAGTTTGTGTTTATTCCAATAACAGTGTATAAAAGAGCAGATTTTTTTTTTGCAATAGTTTTGTAAAAGTTACCTGTTTTCTCTAGAATTTTGCATTTGCGTTTGCATTAAGAAAGAAACTTGGGCCTTCAAGATATCAACTTGTGAAGCCTTATCCTTAAGAGAATCAATCTCAGCTTGCATTTTCAACATTTTCTCATTAGCTTTGATGGAAGATGGCGCTGATCTAGTAGAGTGACTAGAGATTTGAGATGGTGTTATCCCAAGCCTCATAGAATGGACATATCCCGCTTCCACAATCCTCCTCTCCAAACCTCTAACGAACAACTTATACATAAATCCGACGTAAAACTACATCAATGAAAACAAAATATAATTAAAAACCATAAATCAATCCAATCAAAATAACACTAAAGAGACTATTATTACTTGCACCACAATGCCATTATTTTATCTTCCATGACAAGAACCTTGGGCCACTAGCAACAACAAAAAGTGGCAATATCATAAGTTGAGACTAGAGAGGGAAAACAATATGACTTACAAATATTTTTATACCGAGATCACAACCATCCCTTCTACTATGGACCTGTCAACAAAAGGGGGCTAACAAAATTAATTGCATTGGAAATTTGAGGAAGCTATCAAAACTTAAGGATCACTGTGATAGAGTTACACTCCACAAAATTAATTGCATTCTAGATTCTACCGAGTTTCACTCCACAAAATTATTTCTCGCATTGCTCACTTCAACCAAACTTGTAAAAAAAATATTCTTCAAGAATGATACTTAAGGAATAAATACATACCTTCTGCAATGTCATAAAAAATAACCATTTTTATGTACCTGGAAATTAACAAATCAACAAGTTTTAGAAAATCCACACTCAGATTTGACTACTATCATAAGGTTCACTACAACTAAGGAAAAAAGGAAGTGGATTAACTTGTTTCACTCAACACAGGGGACATATGGTGCAATCAAAGACATCAAACTCATTTGATACATATGATCGGTTATAGATTTCAAATTCTAAATAAAGTATAGTTAAGTACTTGGTGAAGTTTATACTACACAAACAAAAGAGACAAAACTTGTTTACATCAAACAAAAAACACAGCAGCCTATCTCAAAAAAATGCAGACATTATAGTACAGAAAATCTGTCATAACATCACACCCACTTCCAGCAGAGGCTCCCAAAGGGGGAACCAAAGCACACCAGGGAAACCCAAAAATGCAACACCTTCCAACAGTAACTGAACAGAATACACATCTAACCACAAAAAACTCTACTATGCACAAAACATCGCTGCACCTATAAGTTCAGACAAGAGAAATCAAACCAAAAAACAATATATGTCAAGCAGCAGATCACCAAGCTAAACAATACAAAGGCTTCCACAACCATTCATACCAAACAATACTTTTAAACCTATTTACTTAAAAGTAGCAAAAGGATGCAAGATAAACCAATAACCAGAGGATGAAACACCTCATAACAAGAAAACCAAATTAAACAAATGTGAAAAAACTATAATATACATTGGATGTTCATTTGTTTGAAGTTTCATACCTGCAAAGAGTCAATTTCACAGTTGTGGCACTTTGTGAGTTCCAAGGTGATTCAGATTTTGCTAGAATCATTCGGTCTTCTACTTTTTCGAAGTCGTGAGAAGAAACCTCCACTAGCAATTGTCGCAACAATGTCTAGCTCTCTCTGTAGGTACGTGAACTCTCATTACTGTAAACATTGGTGTCCACTGTGACCCTAATCAAATTTTTACACAATAAGGCAAAAGAGAGGACATAGATAGAATTAGAAATATGTGTATTGTAAGATACTAATAACCATGTTTACAATTAGTTTCTTTTCTCATCTTGCTATCTTTTAGCCATGAGATAACATATCACACTTTATCTCCATAAGCATTAGTTAACCACAACAATTCAGCACCACTACTCTTATATCAAATTAAAGATCAACCATGTATAACCACAATTAATACTTAACATAGCTAAACAATTTATTCAATACTTTCAACTACAATCTAGTAATTAATAAACCTCGAATTCCCCCAAAATGAAATTTCATATTTGATTCACTTCAACATTGTTGGATATTTGGTTGTTGGCTACTTGTTTTGCTAAATCAAATGTACAAGCAGTTCGTCTTTAGAAGCTGATATCTCAGTTGTATGTCTTCAGAAGCTGGGTCTTCAGAAGCTGGAACAGTACTTCAGACGCACTGTTCAGACGCTGACTTTCGTTGACCTTCAGACGCACTGTTCAGACGCTGACTTTCGTTGACCTTCAGAAGCTGCATTTCAGAAGCATGTTTTCTGCGTTCATTCTTGTGCCTTGGTTCTGTTAATTCTCTCACAGTATCTTTCGAAGATTTGATTGAAGATTTATCCAAGCTGATGTTTCTAGAAGGCAGATTAATTCGCGTGAAGATATTGATTGAAGATTTGTTTCTTTTATTTAAGAAAATATTTTCAAAGTAATCTTTGGAAAATATATTTCTAAAATATATTTGCTTCTATGAGCTTCTAAAGAATTTTAGAACAATATTTGTTGAAGATTATTTTGTTCAGAATGATGTGCTGCTGAAGACTATATAAGGAGGACGCTGCTATTGAAGAAGATTAATTAAAAACAGAAGTTATAGAGAGAGTCTTAGGTTTTGAGTCTGTAAGCTTTATGCTTTATTTCTGTGCACCACTCAAGTGTTAGAGTTGGTTGTTTTGTTATTGAGTTGTATTCACTTAAAGCTTTTAAGCCAAAGTGATGTTTTTGTGTTTTTGAAGAATGTCTTCATCCTTGAATTGTCTTAGAGTTTTAAGATCACTGGTGCAGTGATTACTTGAGTAGGAAGTAAGTGGGATCTTATATCTAGGAGTTCCTAGGTAGAAATCTATACGGGTAGTGATTAAGTGAGAAGACTGAGAAACAGGGGCTGTTGTCATAGGTCTTTGAATTGATACTATTTAGTGGATTTCCTTCCTGGCTTGGTAGCCTCCAGACGTAGGTGTGTTTGTCACCGAGCTGGGTTAACAAATCAACTATGCTCTTTTATTTTCTATCCTTATTTTGCTGCTTTTGATACGTACTCTGTTCTGTGTTTTTGCACTCTGTTTTACTATCAGTTTCAGTACCTGCCAGAATTTCAATTGGCATCAGAGCAGGCACCCTACCTGTTTTAGGGTGAGCTCCAGGGAAGGTATTTTCTGGCATAATGGAGAAAGAAGGAGGATTTGTGAACAGACCACCTCTGTTGGATGGTTCCAACTATGAATATTGGAAATCTCGCATGAGTGCTTTCCTTAAATCCATAGATAGTAAGACCTGGAAAGCAGTTCTGAATGGTTGGGAACATCCTGTTGTGGTTGACAAAGAGGGTAAGAAGACAGCTGAATTAAAACCAGAGGAAGATTGGTCCAAGGTAGAAGATGAATTAGCTCTTGCAAACTCCAAAGCCATGAATGCTATATTTAATGGAGTGGACAAGAATATGTTCAGACTGATCAAGCAGTGCACAATAGCTAAGGATGCCTGGGAGATTCTCAAGACTACTCATGAAGCCACATCCAAGGTAAAACTGTCCAGACTTCAGCTTCTCACCACCAAGTTTGAAAATCTCAGAATGTTGGAGGATGAGAACATACAAGATTTTTATATGAATGTTCTGGACATGGCCAACTCATTTGAGTCTCTTGGAGAAAGAATATCTGATGAGAAACTTGTGAGAAAGATCCTCAGATCCCTACCTAAGAGATTTAATATGAAGGTAACTGCCATTAAAGAAGCACTTGACATCTCCAGCATGAAGGTTGAGGAATTGATAGGGTCTCTTTAGAACTTTGAAATAGCCAGAACTGATAAGAAAGGGAAAGGTGTTACTTTTGCAGCAAATGATGAAAGCTTATCAGAGGATCTTGTGATGCTGAGTAAACAATTTAAGAAGATTCTGAAGTAGAAGACAAGAACTGATCAACCCAAAGGTGTTCAATGTCATGAGTGTGAAGGATATGGTCACATTAGGACAGAATGTGCAACATATCTCAAGAAACAGAAGAAGAGTTTGGCAGCTACTTGGTCTGATGATGACTCAGAAGGAGAAGTGGAGCATGAGTCTGCTAAGCATGTTCTTGCTTTAACTGGTAAGTGCATGTCTGATGATGGAGTCAAGGTTTCAGAAGCACCATCAGGTTCTGAGACATCATCTGATACTGAGTCAAGTGATGGAGAACTATCTTGTGAAGAACTGGCTACCTATTATAAAGAACCTGCTGGGTTTTGCAAGAAGTTGCATGTTAAATTTGAAGAAGTGTGCAAGCTGCTGGAAGAACAGAAGAACTATCATTCAACATCAGTCTGAAAGAAGTGAACACTTAGAGAAAATCTCTGATCTCAAAGATGAGGTAACCCAGCTGAACTCTCAACTTGAAAATGTGAAGAAGCAAGTCAGAATGTTAAACACTGGTACTGATGTGTTAGAAGAGATTTTGGTAAGTCAGAACCAAGGGAAACCAAATGGAATTGGGTTTAATAATAGGACTCTGAACAACAAACAGCAACATCCAGCTAAAAGGTTCATTGCTGCTGTTAAAACATGTGATCCTATAATGAATAAACCTAAGTTGGAACACCAGAATCAACCTCAGGGATCTAAGAGCAAGAAGGCATCTCATCCTTGGGTATGTCATTATTGTGGTAAAGAGGGGCACATAAAGCCATTCTGTTACAAGCTGCATGGATACTCCAAGCACTTTGAACAAAGAAAAGTGGAACCAGTTGTAAACAAAACCAATGTCAAGAAGGAATGGAGACCAAAATGTGCAAGTGTTGCCCAGAGGCTGAACAATAGGAAAGGAAAGGCTATTGCTGCTGACAGCAGGCCTACTCCTGTTGCTAAGAAGAGTGCAGGTGTTGGACCATCTAAAGTCTGGAGCAAGGTAGTGGTCCCTGTCCCAAATAAGAAGGCACTAAAAGGAAAGGAAGTGGTTCCTAGTAAGTCTGAGGATGATGTTGAGCAAGACATCATGCCCTATGTTCAGAAGAGGATTGTTGTTCTTCAGAAGCAGATTGCTGGGAAGAAGGTTCTGAATGTGTCTGAAGCACACATTGACTAAGCAGCATCTGGATGTGTGTCTGATGATGAAACAACATCTGTTGCTGAGTCTGAAGACTGTCAAGTTTTTGACTAATGTCCTGGATGCTATTTTGTACTGTACTCTGCAGATTTGTTTTGATCTTCTGAGGAGACTTTGTGTGGGTACTGTTTGTGTGATTCTGATCCTGATAATAGTTTTGATGATGGTTCTGATGTGGTGTCTGTGTGTGGTTCTGTGGTATGCTGATCTGTGATGGATAGTTATATCCTCTGTGTTTGTTTTTCCTCTGTTTGAGTGCATCTGGTCTATATTTGTTGTTTCTTGTGTTTCTCTGCTCCTGGTGTTTACATGTGTGTTTTGTCAAAATTGTTTGGCTAAAAAGGGGGAAAAAAGTTTGGTTGTTTCAGAAACAGTTCACTAGTTCAGGGGAAGTCTCTGTGTTCAGGGGGAGTCTCTGTGTTCAGGGGGAGTTCCTGACTCTGTGTTTCAGGGGGAGCAGTGTTTGTTGTTCCAGAAGTTGCTGATGTATGTCATATTTCAGGGGGAGTGTTGTTGGTTGTTGTGCTTCAGGGGGTGAGTTGTGTTGTTCCTGAGTATCTGTTCAGGGGGAGTTTTCGTTTGTAACGTAGTGTGTTATCCGCTGCTGACTCTGTTGCTACGTTTATGTGTTGTTCTTCATGGTTGCGTGCTTTGTTGAGTGAAGAACTTATTTTTGTGAAGAAATTGATTTTAGCCAAAAAATTGCCAAAAGGGGAGATTGTTGAATATTTGGTTGTTGGCTACATGTTTTGCTAAACTCAAATGTACAAGCAGTTCGACTTTAGAAGCTGATATCTAAATTGTATGTCTTCAGAAGCTGGGTCTTCAGAAGCTGGAACAGTACTTCAGACACACTGTTCAGAAGCTGACCTTCAGACGCACTGTTCAGATGATGACTTTCGTTGACCTTCAGACGCACTGTTCAAACGCTGACTTTCGTTGACCTTCAGACGCACTGTTCAGACGCTGACTTTCGTTGACCTTTAGAAGCTGCATTTCAGAAGCACATTTTCTGCGTTCATTCTTGTGCCTTGGTTCTGTTAATTCTCTCACAGCATCTTTCGAATATTTGATTGAAGATTTATCCAAGCTGATGTTTCTAGAAGGCATATTAATTCGCGTGAAGATATTGATTGAAGATTTGTTTCTTTTATTTAAGAAAATATTTTCAAAGCAGTCTTTGGAAAATATATTTCTAAAATATATTTGCTTCTATGAGCTTCTAAATAATTTTAGAACAATATCTGTTGAAGATTATTTTGTTCAGAATTATGTGCTGCTGAAGACTATATAAGGAGGACGCTGCTATTGAAGAATATTAATTAAAAACAGAAGTTATAAAGAGAGTCTTAGGTTTTGAGTCTGTAAGCTTTATGCTTTATTTCTGTGCACCACTCAAGTGTTAGAGTTGGTTGTTTTGTTATTGAGTTGTATTCACTTAAAGCTTTTAAGCAAAAGTGATGTTTTTGTGTTTTTGAAGAGTGTCTTCATCCTTGAATTGTCTTAGAGTTTTAAGATCACTGGTGCAGTGATTACTTGAGTAGGAAGTAAGTGGGATCTTATATCTAGGAGTTCCTAGGTAGAAATCTATACGGGTAGTGATTAAGTGAGAAGACTGAGAAACATGGGCTGTTGTCATAGGTCTTTGAATTGATACTATTTAGTGGATTTCCTTCCTGGCTTGGTAGCCTCCAGACGTAGGTGTGTTTGTCACCGAACTGGGTTAACAAATCAACTGTGCTCTTTTATTTTCTGTCCTTATTTTGCTGCTTTTGATACGTACTCTGTTCTGCGTTTTTGCACTCTGTTTTACTATCAGTTTCAATACCTGCCAGAATTTCAAACATAATAAAAATATTATGTATATTTTTACACTCATCGAGTAGCTACATGTACCGTGTTAAATCCACCTATACAAATATATCCAGACAAAATAAAACTATCCAGGGACCCAAAAAAAATTCAGTTGTCTCTACCATCCAAACACAAAAGAAGACAACATATTTAACCAAAATAATACAATAATTATTCTAAATTATCTTTAAACTTACCCAGAGGCACTTGTTTTCCACAATCCCTGCAATTATGAAAGACACAAATAGAACAAGAAAAAGAATCAAAGTTTGGAAGATTCACATTTTGAAGGAATGAAAAACAGAAAGTCTAAACTAACCATATATGAGATTCTCATCGACCTCGCAGATATGGTGCTTCTCAGTAGCGATAACAGCGACAATCGTTGTAGAGATGGAAGGAGAGATTTGAGAGATTGATATTCAACATGTGAATGTGAATTATGGGTTGAAGTAATGGGATTTGAAAGACTCAGATTTGGGGGTTTTCATAGAAACAGAAATGAATTGGATTTGGTATTTGAGGGATTTGTGATTTGGGGAAAAGGGTAGGAAAGGGTTGGATTGGGATTGGATTTGGGTTAGAGGTTTGATACAGTGGTGGAAGGAGAAGAGAAATTGACGAGGTTAGGGTTTGAGATCTGGGTTCTTTCTTTTTTATTTGGGAAAATGAAAAGTAAAATGAAATGAAAAAGTTTAAGGGGGGAATAACCCCGCCTAAAATGAAATGAAAAATATTTGGGCATTTGGCCAAAAAATATATTGTGAAGCGCGCTTGAAAAAAAGGTATAAAACATGCAACCCTTAAGCCTAACAGTCGCAATAACAGTCGCAAAAGTGTAAATTGCGACGGTTCTAAGCCAAGGGTCGCAGAGTAAGTGTCGAAAAATGCCAAATTTCTTGTATTGAATTAAGTCTCTTCATGACATTTCAAAGAAAATTGTTCAAAATATACAAGACTCTTTCTACAACTTAAATGAAAAACAGAAAGGGCTTTCTAAAGTCGAATTAAAAAGGGAAATTTCAAAAACCTCTCATTTGCAAAGAGAAAACACTCTTTTAAAAAAATGAAGTTAAGAATCTAAAAGGTGACCCCAAGAACTTTGTTAAGCCAACAAACACTTTTCAAAATATTGTTTGATCTCAATCAGAAATGATTGGTAAATCTTGTATTGGTTAACATATCTAAAAAACCAAAGTTGTATGAAAACTTTTTTATACCAGAAAGTAAGAAAGTTGATGACAAATCAAAATACTCTTTCTATAATAAGCTTGGACATCTTGAATCTGTCTGCTTTCTTAAAAGACGAGGACAGATAAGGAAAACGGTTGTTATTCTATCTATACCTCTTCAGAAAGAGAAAAAAAAACTTATCTAAAGTAAAGAGAAATGCAGCAAGATTGGTCATGCTCACAATGAGTGATTTCTTAACAAAAGGAGAGTTAAGAAGACTAACTAACAAGGACATAAAAAACATGGGGACCTAAGAAACCTTTGATTCCACCAGCATGTATCTTCTCAAAGCGTAAGGCAAAAGCCTTAGTATTTGGACAATGATTGTTCCAGACACATGACTGGGGATAAGATGTGTTTCTTATCATTTGAGAAGAGGATTGGAGTATCTATTACCTTTAGAAACAATGACAAGGCACACAAATGTATGATTGCTAAGCATTACTCTACAAAAATAGAAGATGTGCAATATGTTAAAGGTCTAAAATATAACAAATTAAGTATTAGTCAATTTTGTGACATTGTCTTATAAGTTATTTTTAAACCCAACATCTGTGAAATAATAAAGACATCTTATGGAAAAATGCTATTCATTGGATCAAGAAGAAAGAATCTACATGCTCTTTTCTTAGATGAACTGTCAGCTGAGTCATGCTTCTTATCTCTTGACAAAGATAAGTCGATTTGGCACAAAAGGGTTGGTCATGTCAGCATGTATACTATTTCAAAGCTTTCAAAACTTTATCTAGTTAGAGGTCTTGCTAAGATTAGCTTTGATAAGAACAAGATCTGTGAAGCATGTTAGAAATAAACATGTAAAAAACAGTTTTCAAAACAAAGGTTACATGTCAACAAAAAGACCATGAGACCTTCTTCACATTGATCTCTTTGGACGTATTAAAATAGCTAGCCTTGAAGGAAAGAAATATGGTTTTGTCATTGTAGATGAATTTTTCGTATTCACTTAGGTTCTTTTCTTAAAACAACATGATGAATCCTTTGAAGCTTTTCAAAAATTATGTAAAAAGATTCAAAATGAGAAAGATGCAAAGATCATCTCAGTAAGAAGTGGTCATAGAGGAGAATATAAAAATGAATCCTTCAAGGTATTTTTTGATGAGATTGGCATCTCTCATAATTGTTCCTGTCAAAGAACTCCTCAACAAAATGAAGTTTTTGAAAGGAAAAATAGAACATTGCAAAAAATGGCTAGAACTCTTTTAAAGGAGGCCAATGTTAAAAAGTATTTTTGGGTTGAAGCCATCAACACTTCTTGCTATATTCTGAACAGAGTTTCTATCATAAAGATTTTGAAAAAAAAAAACTCAGCATGAACTTTGGAAAGACAGTTAAACAAATATTTCTTATTTCCATATTTTTGGATGTTATTTATATATCTTTAATCATAAGGACAACCTTGGAAAATTTGGCTCAAAGTCAAACAATAGAATCTTCCTTGGCTAATATACCACCTCAAAGCCATATAAAGTATATAATCTGAGAACTCAGACCATGGAAGAAAGCATACATATCAAGTTTGATGAATTTGAAGAACTTGAGAAGCAGAGAAGAGATGGAGATGATGAGAAGCTTGAATCACACATAATATCTTAGAAAGTAGATGAGGAACAACCTATCCCAACTACAAATCCATCTCAGAATCCTCATAGAATCTAGAGGTTATTAGATTATCATCCACATGATCAAATCACTGAGAGTCCTGATGATAAGGTCAGAACCAGAAAATCCTTCAGAGAAGAGTCAAACATAGCCATGATATCTCATATTGAACCAAAATCCATACATGAAGATATCACAAAAGAATCTTGGGTTGAGGCTATGCAAGATGAGCTATCTCAGTTTGACAAGAATCAAGTTTGGAACCTTGTCCAATGTCCTAAAGACAATACCGTTATAGGTACATGATGGGTTTTCATAAAAAAAAAGATGAATAAGGTAAGGTGATCAGAAACAAGGTTAGACTTGCAGATCAAGGATACAATCAACAGGAAGGTATAGATTATAATGAAGCATTTTCTCCAATTACAAGGTTAGAAGCTATCTCAATCTTACTTTCATATGCAGCTCATAAATGCATTAAACTTTTTCAAGTGGATGTGAAAAGTGTATTTTTGAAGGATTTCTAAATTAGGTAGTCTATGTTCAACAACCTCCTGGGTTCATCAACAAAGAAAAACCTAACCATGTTTTCAAACTCACTAAGGCTGTATATAGTCTCAAACAGGCACCAAGAGCTTGATATGAGAGATTGAGTTCATTTTTGAAAGAAAATGGTTTTTCAAGAGGACAGATTTACACAACACTTTTCAGAAAATCCAATCAATCTGATATGTTGATTGTTCAAGTCTAAGTTGATGATATCATATGTGGCTCAACAAATGAAAACATGTGTAAGGAATTTTCCGACCTTATGCAGAATGAATTTCAAATGAGCATGATGAGAGAATTAACTTTTTTTCTTGGCTTGCAAATCAAGCACCAAACTGATGGAATTTTCATCAGTCAAGAAACATATATCAAAATTTGCTTAAGATATTCAAAATGAAGGAAGCAAAGATCATGACAACTCTCATGCACCCATCCTTTGGTCTTCACAAAGATGAGAATGGGAAACCTGGCTCTGAAAAAGAATTTAGAGGCATGATTGAATCATTTCTATACTTCACTACAATTGTAAGCCTGATATAGTCTTTTCAGTGGGGTTATGTGCAAGATTTCAATTTTTACCTAAACAATCTCATCACACATCTATGTAGAGAATTTTCAGATACTTGAGAGGAACTACATATCTTGGATAGATACTTGGTATGAACTACATATCTTGGACTTTTGCACATCAAGGGTTCACATTTTGATCTTATAGCCTATTGTGATGCTGGCTATGTTGGGGATAAGCTTGAAAGGAAGAACATAAGTGGAGCATGCTAATTCTTGGGAAAAGCTTTAATAAGTTGGTCATGCATAATGTAGGTATTTGGGTTTAGTGGAGGTTGTCTTGTAATTGAGAAAAAAAGTTTCAGAAATATTTGTTTCATGTTTTTTTTACAACTTTATTGTAGCAAGTTGCAATAATGTTACCTATATCTGGCAACGTCAATCACTTCTCTTATGATTACCATTCATGATATATTTAAAAGTGCTTCACACCCAAATATTGACATATAGTCCCTCTTATGATTAGTTAACTCTTTAATCAGTGCATTATGAATCATAGAGTGATATATTTAAAAGTGCTTCACACCCAAATATTGACATATAGTCCCTCTTATGATTGGTTAACTCTTTAATCAGTGCATTATGAATCATAGAGTGACTATCTTCACCCATATCAACATGCTCAGAAACAACTCAGAATCCACAATTACCATTGCATAAAACATTAAAAAATTCAATATATGGACGCATGATCAAAGACATCTTATCAATATGAGGAATGTTTGACCTTGGAACCAAAGTAGGCGATGTATTACCAATACGAGCACTTTTCCTTTTAGGGAATGATGGCTTTGTTTGTGACAATTGACTATCTGGAAATCGGGAGTCAACATGCTCCCACAAAGATGGAGATTTAGTAGTCGAACTGTCATTTGGTGTAGACCCCACTCTTTTTTTTTTGGCGCCCTTTGTTTGCACCTTTTCAAGAAATGGAGTCAAAATCTTCGTCTTTGGAAATACTATATGACGCATTTGATCCTTGATATGTAGTTTCATTTTGTAATCTAGTTTCTTGAGATATTCTTGAATACCATTCCATTCTACCATGACAGAAAAACCTTCTTCACCTTATTCCTCACCATAGTAACCTTAAAATATAAACACTACCGATGAGGGTTTTTCTCATCCAATCAAACATGGCTCTTATTATGAATCCTTATAGAAAGAATAGAAGCACAAGGTAACCCGTACGATGTCCTAATCACAAACCACACTTCTTATGATCCATACCACATTCTTTTAACTGAATTGCTTCATGATAAATAAAGTTCAAGTCAGCTCTAGAAACCTTATACTCCAAATTAGAGTGCAAAATATTCTCTCGGTATCTATGTTCTAAAATAATACAACTTCTCCCAAAAGATGCTTATATCTCAGTGAACTTCAATACTAACATATTTTGTATTTCCTTCCAACATATAGCCAAATCTCCCTAACTATCATTCAAATATTTCTTCTACTTTCCATGAGAATATTCCACTTTTTAGTGGATGGGTTGCCAATATGCAAGACACAGTCTATCCATGCCCTCAGAATTTTTTTTTCAAAGGATTCAATATGGTACTTTCAACATAGGTTAGGAACTTGGGGAATTTTCTAGAGACATCTTCGAATTGCACTACGGCCTCAGAATATGATTCTGTTGAAGGAGACTCAACCACGTTTTCCCAAGCTTTCATGATGTTGTTAACTAACTCCATGAACTTCACATTTTTTACTTCCTTCTCTTTCCCATCCACTTTGGTATCCTTAAATTTGACTTTGCAGTCTATCTTACATTTAGCTCACATTTTTAGCAATATGAAACTGACAAACTAAAGCAGTAGATTTAGGGCAAACAATGGTAACAACATTCATAAGTGTGGTATCCCTGTTAGACACAATCGCCTTTGCATATTGTCCGCAGACTTCAGTATGTCAAGATACATTTATAGAACCAAAGTGAAGTTGTCTTCTTTTTCAGACAAAAGAAAAGAAAAACCAATAAAATATGTCTTATCTATTGTGGTTACCCTAACTATCTCAAACAATGAAATTTTGTACAAGTTGGTTTATATGTGGAGTCCATGATCAAAACAGTTGGAAAAATGTTAAACAACTTAACAAATTCATGATGAGCCCGAAATATATCTTGAACATTAGAAGACTAGCTTTGCTTCTACACTTGTAAACATATTTGTGTTCTCCATACATGTGAACATATGTTGCATCTCTAACATTTTAGCTCTGATGGACTTTTTGAACCTTTCTCGTGCATTTTACACTTGTTTTATATTCGTCAAATTGTAACCACACAACCTAAATAGACACCCACATTTCTTTGACCTCGTGTCTTCTCGGTTCAATATCTTTTTGGGCGTTTTGCACTCACCACCCTTTTCACAACCAAACACTATCATTGGATGCTTTGTTCAACCACCTGAATAGGATTTGTCTATAATTAAAGTAAATTTCACCTTTGTTGCTTGCCGACGAACCCATTTAATCATATCATCTCTAACTGTCTATTTTTCATCGGTGAAAAATTAAGGCACCATGTCTACTTCATTATCACCAAGTTTTGAAACACTAGAACCAATAATAGAAAGGTTTCACATCAACGGAAGCTTCAACAATATTTGGTTTCAATTCGACAAAAGCTTCAACAATAGATGGTTTCAATTCGACGGGTGACTCAACAATATTTGCTTTTGACTCAACAGAATTAACAATTGCATTTTCAACCATAACTATCAACAAATAACAAAATATTGCAAAAAAAAAAAAATAAATAACAAACTAACCCACTCATTAAATGCAATGCAAGTAAAGGAAAACAAAAGCTGTCATGAACAACAATTAATTGTTGTTCTGTTGAACAGTTTTTAATTACCGTTCCGTCGTCATGTCAGGTTGGATGGAATAAGGAAGTAAGGTGATGAATGAATAATAAAGTACAAGTGAACCATGCATGATATATGAGTAGGTCTGGAACGACAATTAATATTCGTTGCACAGCGAACGAAAATTAATCGATGTTCAATAACGAATGATAATTAATTGCCGTTGTGGGCATTATGGTCAATTTGGAGTGCCTCACAGCAATGTATAGGAGCCTAAAGAGCAATTTTCTAGGAAGAGATGGGAAGCGAACAACCCATGCTCTGGCCAAATTAGCTATTACTAAGCCCAATAGCACTTCGATTGGAAAATTGCTCTTCTCCCATACAAATTGCTTATTTTCACATGAACTGACGAAAATACCTCCAATGTGAGTTAACTCACGTTTGGTAGCACCAACGTGAGTTAAGTCATGTTGGGTTATAACCTACGTGGGTTAAGTCAGGTAGGGTTATAACCTACTTGAGTTAAGTCAGGTAAGGTTATAACCTACTTGACTTGTTCTCGAACTTGTACGACGTACCAAAGCTTCATCAACAAGGAACATTTGTAAACATTTACTATATATTATATCATTCACTAAACATGGTTTAATTTAATTTTACTTATATGCCTATGAAACAACATACATAATGAGTTCAAAAATCAATACAACTCATGCAAGGGAGGGAAAGAATACTAATGATCACATAACTGAGATTTTCACTCATAGTAACTATTCATGTATGATGTTTCTTACGCATACAAGTTATATATGAAGCTCTACAAAATCCGTGCATCGCACGGGTTAAAGTCTAGTGTGGTTTAACGATTCTATCATGAGTTCAGTCTACGGTTAGATAACTCAATAGGTCTGCCACCGTCGTTGAGTGAAATTTTGTTTCTTAACAATTGAATATTAAAGTTTCATGATTCTTTAACATACACCCACAACACGGAATATTTTTTTAGAATCTTTTTTCTCTCTCCTCTTCATCTTCAAACTAAAATAAACAAACAAAACTAACAAAATTCTATATCCTCTTTGTTTTGAATCTATGAAAAGTAAAGAAATTTTTAATTTTATAAATCACTGAATACAAAATTCGATCCGTAACAAAACAATAACAACATAAACATACAACAATTGGGTTAAATAATTTCTGGGAAACACATTCAAGTAATTGAGTTAAATAATTTCCACAAAAATTTGGTTTTCATTTTCCCCAATTTTATCAGTTATATAAGGTAGCAATCAATTAATAGTAAACGGATTACAAATTTAAAGCATCTTTTAAGAGAGGGTAATGTAATCCGTAGTCCATAGTTGATGAATCTTGTAATTTATTTTTTGTATAATAGGATTGATAAAACAAATGGTGATTATATATCTTTTATGCCCATGTTAACTACGTTAACCCTATAAAAGAGCAGAAAGATACATAGAGAAGTTGACAGTAATATTGTGCTATGACCTTCCAGAGGTATAATTCATAGATTCAAGTATCATGCCCACGTCAGCAGTATAACTTTGTTAGTTTAATTCATAGATTCAAGATGAAGAGTATAGAGAGATAGTTCCAGCAAAATATTCAGTGTTGTGGGTGTATGTAAGAATCATAGAACTTCAATATTCAATTGTTAAAAATTATTTTTTTTCACTCGTCTACGGTATGAGACCTATCAAGCTCTTCCACCAAAGAACGAGTCTCTATCGTGTGCCTTTGACTTGTTGCTGCTTGGGCGCGTTCAAGTCTTGTTCAAACCACTTCTCATGTTTTTTTAATAAATTAGTTAAAGCGCAGTCAAAATTTAAGCATTGACTCGACCGGTTCCCAAAAACGGGTTATCGGTTTTGCCAGTTTCGATTGGTTCACACTTGTTTGACAACATGCTCTTCAACATTCCTCCCAAGTATGAAAGAGGATAATTTTCAGTTCTCAAGTTGTCACTAGATTCACTTTCTTATGTATTTGTGTACCTACTTGCTAGGGTTGTGCTCGGTGTGACTTGCTCTAATAAGAAAAATTCCGGTTAAGAAAAAATTCTTTTGGACATAACCATGGAATAAGAAAAATAAAAGAGAGTGGTAATAGTTGGTTTCACATTCTTCAATGTATTTGCAACAACAAACCATAAAACATATATTCTCAATCGAAGATATATTGTCATCTTTACCAATTGAAACTTTATGATATAAACCCATCTATCCCATCTTCAAAACTTACAAAAATAATATACAACCTCAACCATATACTTTCAAATCCCTATGCTATCTAAGAACTCAAATGGTTCTATGCAGGGTATAAACCTATACTAGAATAATCAAATTCCTTCTTTCTTTATACACTACAATACTTCACTACTTCCCAAAGTAAACACATAGTTTTCAAGAACTCAAGAGAGAAACACAATCAATGCTATGGATCCAGATTCCCTGCAGTAAGAGAAGCGCACATTTACATGTTGGAAATGATATCGACTATTGATTTTAGATCGGACACGATTAAAAATTGCACTACGCAATCATCGCAGAGACTCCGTTTCCCCGATTGTATCATCTATTTCCCTTCAATGTCTTATTTATGCCACAAAATCCGGCAACAATTGTGCAGCAAACCTCTTTGGATTCTGCATGTTGATACTCTCAAATGCAGCTGAAGAGTCACCAAACTCATTTGTTTCACTAATGTCCAATCTTCTTCCTAGTTGAATGTTTTGGTTTGGCATAAAACTTTGATGTGTTCCTGATAATGTGTCACAATGAGGCAAACCAAGAGTGAGTGAAACACCATTATTATTACCTGAAAACCTTGGTGCAAATTGTTCTGCATCAAATCTTCCGATTTCCTCCATTGGATACTGACCAAAACCAGCAATGAAATTAGTTTGGTTTCCCATGAAACAATAACCATCTCTACTTTGTCTATCATCACCAAATTTCATTGAAATTTGTTCATTATCTGTTGTTTCATTGGATTTCACATGATTTGGTGATTGAAGAATTTCATGGTTCCTTGTTCTCTTTGGACTTG
Organism: Medicago ruthenica; assembly: GCA_018208015.1. Classification (NCBI taxonomy): domain Eukaryota; kingdom Viridiplantae; phylum Streptophyta; class Magnoliopsida; order Fabales; family Fabaceae; genus Medicago; species Medicago ruthenica. The sequence goes on along the minus strand of WNNG01000566.1, from coordinate 34,727 downwards.
CTTGTGTTATTCCATCAAGTTCTGTGAAGCTGAATCCTGAATTGTTTCTAACATTCACACCAATAGGTGAAGTTGATGGTGTTGAAACTGAAACCATAGGAGGAATGTCTTGTTTGGAATTGAAACTTTTGGATTCTGTTTCTGAGGTTGGAACTCTTTCTTGTGGAGTTGTTGTTTTCATTGAAGGATCTTCGTCGGTATTTTTGCTTGATTTGTTGTCCTCAGAACCATTCAGCTCTTGATCCTTCATCTCTTCCATGTACATTTCTTCCACCATTGGTTTCCAAAGACGAACTCGAGCATTTATGAACCAGTTTGAAACCTGTACCATATTGTTAACATGATTAATAAGCGTGTTGAAAATAGTGAGTCAGAGAATGTGATGCTAGCACTCGTTATGAAAGGAAAAAACGACACTTAATTACCTGGCTCCTAGTAAGTCCTGTTTGTTTTGCAAGCATGTGTTTGTCTGAATCCTTGGGATAACTGAAACCAAACTCATGTTTCAGCACAAATTTGACAAAAGCCTAAATATTTTGAACTTTGAAGTATTCATCAATATTTTCAAAAACAGGATTTTCTTTTAGCATTAGTAGAAAAAAATGGAAATACTGAGATGTAGAATACAAAATTAGTCTCTAATGTAATGCTTCCAACAGTTAGTAATAGCTTAAAAAAAAACCACTTAGTAATAAAATTAGAGAGATATTTCGTATTTTCTTTTATCACTAATTTAAATTTTGAGTAAATCAGCATTTCTGTCAACAAATTTATAATGGCCAAACAATTTAGTCCTTTAAATCTGTGAAATAGCAAATTAATCGTTTAAATTAACGAATATCAATCAATTTAGTCTCTTAATCAAAATATCTATTTAGTTAACTTCAATCAAAATAAAAGAAAAACTTACATGTTTACTTTAATGGTCTTTTGTTGCATCAAGATAAACATAAAAAACCTTTATATTTCTGGTAGTAAATTTAAAAAAAAAAAAAACGGACTAAAATGACAGACTCTAACGCAATTTCAAGAAATAAAGCGGCGATTTAGTCTTTAAACCCTTTCTAATGGTGTCATAAAAAGTATAGTGAGTACTTACGGATGGAGAAAATGTTCGAAAAGCCAAGCACGAAGAACAGAAACAGATCTTTCAGGCAATCCTCTTTGAGGTCTCCAAGCATTATGATGAATCATTCCCAATTGTTGAATAGCTCTTTGTTGTCTTAAATGATGATCAACATATTTGAGCCTAGACCCTTCAATTTTGCCACCAAAGCTATCATCTTCTCCTAAGCTTTTATTTGCAGCTCTAATTTGGCCAGTAATTGCATCTTTTAAACATCGAAATTGCTTGGAGATTGTTTGTAGTGCTAGGGCAGTGTAGGTTCTTGCTGAACCAATACCTGCAATTTGTTCAAATGAGGAAATCACCATCTGCATTTGGCTGTGATATTGTCTGTATCTTTGCTCCACCTTCAAACCAAAAAAAAAAAAACAACATTAATTAATTAATTAGAAACCAACAGGTAATTAATGCTACCACATAAAATATTTTACACTAAGAAGTAATTGTTTATTGATGAAGTTTTCTATTTTTTCATTTTTATTTTTAGTATCTAATTTAATATTGTTTGCAATAAATAATCATGGATATATTTGACAAAAGTAATAAATATAACCTTAGAATTTTAAAATGATAAATAATTAAAAATAAAAAATCTAAAAACTAAAACTTTGGAAAGGAAAGGAGGGAGTAACCTTTTCACTTGTTACCAGCACATCAATAAACTTGTGAGTTGTGATCACTACTAGGATTGGTAATTTTTCATGGATTTAATAAAGGTTAATTCATGGTTTGATTCTACGGTGACAAAAATTGATTTTAATTAAAAATAAATTTCATGTAAAATAATTTATATTTAAATACTTTCACTTAAAGTGAGTTTGAACAATAACTTTTTACACCAAAAAATAAATAATTTCAAGTTAAAAATTGTGTTTGAAATCGAAAGCTATAAATCCTTTTTCGCATGAAAATCATTCTAATTCCTAAAAAAAAATAAAATCATTCTAAAAAAAATAAATTCTGATTAGAAACCTCAATCATACTTAAAATCAATTTCAAATATTCAAAATCAATATTTTTTTGGGTTGGTTGCTCAAAATCACTTTTAACTCTCTCAAAAATGAATCCAAATATGCACTAAAACTTGTTAATTAGACTAGTTTATGCTATTACCAGATACCAACAGCCTCATTACTTGAAAGAACAAATTTCATAGAAGCTAAATTTGGTGAACAGAGTTGTCAAAAAAACAATATTTGGTAAACAGAGTAACTTTAATTAACTCAAAAGTTAACCATAAATAAATTTAATTAACTCAAAAGTTACCTGATCAAGCATGCCAATTAACTTAGCTTTCTTCATCTGAATTTCTTGTCTTTCAGTAGTTGATAACTCAGAGCTACGTTTCCCATTTCCATCACCACCACCAACAGAACCACCTTCTCCACTAACTGCAGTTGAAGATTCTCCAACAACCTTATTTTTCTCAAAACTCTTCTTAACATTTTCAACCTTAATCCCACCATTAACATTAACAACTTCATCAAGTAATTCTTGTGTAGCTTTCAAATACTTAGAACTCAATAACACACTCTGTATCCCCAAAACACCGCCGTTCGAAGCAGAGGAACCCGACCCACCACCACCCCCACCGGGAACACGCGCGTCCTCACCCGAACCTTGAGCATGTAAGCTTAATGACAGTCCCTGAGTGGCGCGTGTGGCTTCACGCGCCTCCGAATTAGGGTCGGCGGGGTTCCACATGTTGTACTGCATGCGCGGTGGGAAGCCATGCAAAGCAGACACGTCATGATGGGCATGTACTGATTGTTCTGCCGAGAGCGGGACCCCGACAAACTGTGGTGGCGCGTGAGATAGACTCTGTTGTTGTTGGTGGTGGAGGGAATTGTTGGCGGCTGAGTTGAGGAATACGAGGTTTCCGGCGTGCGGCGGCGGTTGCGGCGCGTCGGAGTAATTGATGTAACCTGATGGGTTCATGAAAATGAGTGTTTGAAGGCCGTCAGCAGAACCACCTTGGATTTCTGAATTATTATGAAAGTACGTTGCCATCAAATTTTTTGTGTAAGAAAATTATTTTTCCCTTTCCTTTGTTTACTTCACTCTGAAAAGAAAATAGCACAAGTCATTAGCAAACAAATAAAAATAAAAAATAGATAACAAAAAATTGTGAATTTCAAATTCACAATTTGACATCTTAGATAACATAAAAAAAGAAAAAGATAACATCATAAAATAAAACATTTGAAAATTAATTAATCAACATAGATATAAAAAAAAACTCTTATGTGGTAGTTGTTGTACTTGTACCTTTTAGCTTTGTGAATCTGGTTGGTGTGTTATTTGTGGATCAAACTTTCATTGTTGTAACACAAGAGTATACTTTCTAGTGAAGAAGAAGAAATAAAAAAATGAATGAATTGTTACAAAGTAGATCAAGATCGAATTGTTTTCTTAACAAAAAAAAAAAGTATAATCAATTAACATGGTATTGGATATTGAATTATATGTTAAACTTATTAATTTGAATTTTACAAACTAAGGTATAGATGAAATTAGTTACTTCTTTGGTGCGAATTCTTTTAATCACATATTGGACTATATAGGGACTTAAAAAGGAAAGGAATGATGAGATACACATGGAAGCTTTTTACAAAGGATAGTGGATTTTTTTCTTTTAGTACAGAAAAAGGAAGAGACTTGACAAGAGAGAAGAGAAGTACAAAGAAATTGAAAGAAAGAGGAAGAGGAAAGAGTAAGAAGAAATTTCTTTTTCTATGTTAGTAATTTTTTCATGAAACTAATGAATGATATGTATTGTAGATATAGTACCTGCAGATTGTGATGTAAATTGAATTGCACACGTGCTTTCTTTATCTCATCTCTGCACAGAATTTTCAATAACAATGACACAAAACCTATGAGAAATAGAAATCTTTTGTTTTTGGACAGAGACACAGAGACAAGCACACACACGCACACAAAGTTTCACCTACCAAAGCAATATATATTTTACAGTTATAGCTAAATTACATCAAGAGAAGTAAACATCACTATAAGATATATAGATATATATACATCAAATTAACTTAATTAAACCCACCTCTTATATATATATATATATATATATATATATATATATATATATATGATCTATGTTTGGAATTCTATCACTCTCTTCCTTCCACTTGCAACTGAAAGTTGAATAAAAAGAGTTAAAAAGTTGATGACTATCTTTCTTCACCTCATTATCCAATCATTTATGGACAAAATATTAAACTTTTTCATAATTGAAATTCTGGGTATGTGTTGAAATTTTGTGAAAGTGAACACATTCATGTACATGTTAATATCTTCTTATCTTTCTATAGCCTTTTTTGGGGAGAAGTACCTGTGAATAGATCAAAACATGAGATAGATAGATAGATAAAACTTCTTTTGATTTGATTTGACTCTCTCTTTTCAAATCATTTGATGCAACCAAGCAATCCCCTTATGATCAACAAGACACTATTATTATTTTTTTTGGGCGGGGGGAGAAGAGAGAGAGAGAGAGAGAGAGATATGAAGAAAAAACTAGCCTATGCTAAGAAATATATATTATATATAGTTATATACATATTTATATATGTAAAATATGAAAATGTAATTGAGGTGTGCAAGAAGTCACAAGCAGCTGAAAAACGAGGAAACGTCTTCTTCTACAAAGCTTAATTAATTAATTGTTTGTTTAATATTAAAGAAAAGAAAAAAAAAAGATGATGATGATGAACAATGAGAGGGTGGAGGAATCCTATTGCTCATTGCACATTAAATATCTTGTTGTCGTTTTCATAATTTCCAAATTTATTTCATTTCAATTTATTTGTGTATTTTTTGTGGTTGGATGCCCGAGTTTGAAGATAAAGCAATTAAATTGCTAAGGAAAACAGAACCAACTACCATAACACCAACTTTAATGCTTTCAAATATATATTTGTCCAAACTATTTTTCTAGAAATACTTTACATGTTTATATGTCTTCAATTTTACCTTATTATTACCATCAATTTGTAAATTTATAGCATATTGTAAAAAGACTAACAGCAAAAAAGAAAAGGGAGTAACTAGAAAAGCAATGGGTCCCATTCAAGTGCATGTATGATGGGTATGTGAATCATGACCCCTCAAAAAAAAGTGGTCCCATTTTGCTTTTATGCATCAAACATATATAATAATAATAATAATAATAATAATAATAATAATAATAATAATAATACAATTGTATTAATTTGCTTAAAAAGATAAAATTGTAATTACTTTTTTCTACTAATAAAAAAATTATTGTTAGCCACTAATTATTTTGCTTATTATGTATATTTATTTTTTTTCTTATATAATTTAATTAATTTGTTTCTCACGCTTTCTTGCCAAAAAAGATATCTCCTTATTTCAAAATCTTTTCTATTTTTTTTCTCAACAATCTTTGATGACAGCTAAAGGATCACTTAATCAGATGCACAAAAATAAAATGGAATAACAACCATAGAGTAAATTCAACAATTTCTTAAATTATTATTATCAAGTATATTGAACAAAGAATGTAAAGAACAAAAAAAATAGTAATAACCCTTTCAAGTATAGAGTGAGGTAATCCCATCATTTGAATGGAAAGACAAAGGAATAATCATATTAATTAATTAAGTTACAATATACAAAAACAAAGGGTAATTTTAACCTCTCATATAAAGCTAGCTCTCAATCACCATCAGTGACTATTATTGTGTAAGAATGAGCAGTGACAGATTTAAGGCATGTATGATGTTAATAGGACTAGTTTTTTTGATGTTAGGGACATTCATTCATGTAGCTTCAACTATCCACAAAGAAAAAAAGACAGTGGTACTGTGGTAGGTGCTATTAATATATACTATATAGAGTTAGTTCTATGAATGGCCTTTTTGTAATCACAAGCTGTCATTCTCCTATAGATCAATGTCAATAATATTTATTTCATAGTTTATGTTTCCTTAGGATTTTTTCACAAAAATTTATTAGAACTTTTTGTTCTCACTCTCAACAACTATACATTAACAAATTGGTATTTTTCACTTCACATATATATAGTATTAGCATGCACATTGGATTTCACAAGGACACATGTAAAAACTAGAGCAAAAGGGTGTCTATGTTATTACTTATGAATATGAATATTCATGTGTCAGAAGCTTATAGAGTTTTCAATATGTACTTGAATGTACAAAAATGATGAAGAATCTTTCTTGAGTAACTGAGCAGAGCAAGATGTGCATGAGTTTTTTTTTTTTCTCTCTTTTCTTCATTAATTAAACTGAAAAAGCTAAAGGTATAAGCTTATTTTATTTGTCATAGAAGATTTGAAAAAGTTCACCCATTTTCTAATTTCTGACATATATAATTCAGCTAAAAAAAGTTCTTGATTTGAATTCACATTAATTTTTCATGACACACTAAAAAATAACAGGAAATGTGGTTAATCAAGGGTTAAAAAAAATGCAAGAACTATATATGATTTTTTTTTTAAGATTGTGCACAATAATAGGGCTATAGGGAAAAGAAGTTTGGAAGGTTGAAATTCCTCCGTTTGAATTAAGCAATCACTTATGCTACACATTTAGTAGCATGTTCATAAGCATATGATTCACAAAAGTAAAAACCATTATAGAATCCAAGAATCAAAATAAGGTGGAGGTTATCATCATGATGATTGTGACACGGAATTCAACTACTTTGGATATCATATGATATTCCCTAGCTAGAGAAACAATTGAGATGCATGACATGATATTATAGTATTAAACAATTAACTATTGATTATGAAATCTACTAATTTGAGTCATAATCAGGTCATTGAATATTTAACCCAAAGTTTTTATCATAACAATGGACATACTTATAATTGAACCAATAAATTGAAAAAATCCGTACTATTGTCCCCTATATATGAGGATTTAGATTCTGTTGATTTTTAAGCAACCATATATTATATAGTCCCAAGTATCACATCATAGTAATCCCTAAGGGTCACTGACACCTTATGATACTGAACCCTTGTTGATGCATATATACAATATAAAATTAATTAAAGGGGGCTTTGTATGGGGTATGGTCCCTTATAGTGTGCTCTATCTGTTTCAATATTGTTTTCATAGGATGGTTGTCCTATTCATTCCTTACTCCAATTTCTTTCCTGATCAAGAAAATGACTTGAAAAGAATAAACTATACAAATAAAATGTCTAACATTATTTGCTTAAACAATTCCATGTAGCTAGTTAGAATGTCAAAAAGAGGATAGGAAAAAGATTGCCAATGCCAAATTCGATACGACGAAATAGTACAAGCATCACTCATATAGTCATATGTACCAATCATTGATACTGAGATCTAGTTAGTTTCATACTTGCAGTGCATCATTGTTTGAAAGAAAATAAAACAATTTAAAAAATAATAATAATCTAGTATTCCATACCCATGTGTTTCTTATATTCTTAAATACTTTTTTGCCATCCTTCAACTTATTCTTTTAGATTTAAGTTGATATTTAAACTTTCAAATATATCATTTTGCTCCTTCAAATTTACTATGATTAGTTCCTTCAGTCCAAACCGTGTTAAGCCAAATCTCTACCTTTTTAGATAAGCAAGATAGTATTTAGGTAAAAAGAAGTGGTATTCTAACTCATATACAAAATAACAAAGTTTAGATGCTTACTTGAAGCGAATTAGTGAGATAACAAAGGGATTACCGAGGCAATCAGAAAATCTAGACCCCTAATTCTTACCTTCCTTCACAACAAAAGGGATTAGCAAACCGAGATGCTCATTCATAAAATATTCAAGACTTAAGTCTAACTTATTACCTGTCATGGACTTGTTTTTTAATGTGAAATTATCTTTTTGAAAATCTGGTACGTTAACCTATTTAATAACCTCTTTCATACTGACATTTTTAAATAAGTAATTTGAATAATATTTAAATAGACTAACAAGCTAATAAATGTATGGCATTAAGTTTTATTAACATATTTAACAAAATATTTATAGCGTATGACTTTATGTGACAGTCTATTTTAAGTACATTTTAAAATAATACATATGCAACAAATTAATTGAAGAGAATATGCTTAAATTAATTAAAATATTTTCAGTAAAATAAAAATATTGTAACACAATACAAAATCTAATAACTATTCATCATATTTACTTGTGTAGGTCGTCCTGCTAGGTTTGAAAGGTTTTCTGTTGCTTAAGGTTTTTTTTTTGTTAAATAGATTTTTAAAAATGTTTTAGTCTTGTCTATTTAATAAAAAGTTTGCATTGGCCTAGAACAAACTTATACTAGGTCATAGACCCCTGACGGTAAGTCTTACATATTTTTCACCCCTAATTCCAACTACTAGTTTATGATGAATGTGATAACAAATGTCATATCATCTTTCATGAACATCGTTTATATATTTGACATAAACAACCAATATGAGTTAATGGATTAAATTATCAAAATAAAACTTTTTTAAATTATGAGACCAACTTTTTTTGAGACCAACTTGAACTTCAAAAAATAACTAAGGAACTAAAATGATATTTAAGTCATTTTATACATATCATTATTAAAATTTCTTGAAACTTGCATAATATGAATACTGTATATATAGAATTTTTTTTTATGCATAGATTGTCTAGAATGTTTTAAACTCGAAGAAGTATATATATGATATATCGTGAATATATTATGTTTGAAAAAAAATATTTAAAAATGGCGGTAAAATTGAATTTAAAATGTCCAAACTCAATGAGCAATATTCAGAAATTAAATAAGGGTAATACAATAGTTGTGCACCATAAATTTGTTGACTGGGCGTGGGCAATGACACACATATAAGGGTATTTTTATGGAGTGGGCCCATTTTTTAATTTACTAGCTAGCAAACAAACAAAAGAGAAAGACTTGAGGGTGTTTCGTGGTGGGATGCCCTAGTGAAGACGCAACTATTATTATTGGCTTTTGGTCTTGACTTTAAGACTTGGCTAAAGGAGTATAAATCAAAGTAATGTTTTAAAAATTGAATTTGATATGGATTTTATTTTTGAATGGTTAATGTTAATAGTTAATATTGATTTATTTATTTGTTTGAGTTTGAATTTAGAATTTTTAACTTCTTATCCTTTAGCTTAATAAATTGAGTTATCCGACCCTCCAACTGAATATTGAACTAGGAAGACATTTGAAATCGGGTAAACGTCTTCACCGTTTCTAAAGTTTTGTATGTATAAAAATTAGGGATAAAGCTCTTCATTTCTTTTAAGAAATATATATGTATTCAACTGCTTTAAATTATCTAACTTAAAATAAATTTGATATCAAACTACTCAAAATGCTGTCCGTAACTTCAAATAAATTTGATATCAAACTACCCAAAAAATTTCACTTGATATTTGATATATTGAAGCACGAGTTTAAACTCCAATTTCTCACTTTTTTTTTACCAATTAATGTTTGTAGGTTTTGTTTTTAATCTCTTTAGAATCGAATATTAAACTGTTGAACCGTTCGATTGGATTCAAATTTTGAAATATTGGACCACGAGTGAATACAAAAGAACCCTAATATTGCCACAAAAGTACCGGGGCCACCATGTACCTACATATAGTCCCACTCTTACATTGCCGCCACCAAGCTCTTCTTTCACACCCACATGTGAAGAATATAATCTCTACTATTTACACAAATTATTTAATGTGCCTACATCAACCCGTAACTGCACTAAAATACATATCTTCTTAATTTTCCCTTCCAGCTCTTTTCTACATTTATATGTTTAATTTAATAGGTGTGGGTCGATTGGTAGACACTACACACTATGAAATTGCCAGTAGAATGACTAATGTCAGATACCCCATACGATGCTCAAACCAAGTATAAGCTATATACTTGCTCCAAATGGTTGAAAATCATATTTATTCAAGGGCCATTTTTTATAAGTTCAAGTTCAAATTCAAATTCAAATTCAAATTAATTAATTATTGATGCTTATATAAAGAAGTTATATAAAAGTTTATTCTCACAATTGTGAACATTGAGTGACTTATTTATGCAAATGGACAAATATATTATCGAAATTATAAAATGTTATTCATATTAGTATTGTGTTAACTTATGTCCTTAATGGCTATTATGTGGTACGTTAATTATAGATATCATATTGTATGTTGGTTCCACATTAATAAGTGTCAAATTATTGTTATTTTTCATATCATTTATCGACTTGTTTTAAAAGAAATATATCATAAAACCCTTCAATTTGATATAAATATCGTTTATATTAGTAAATTGTGCTAGAAAATTATTACTTATAGTTTCTATACATTTCTATATAGGTTTAAGACAATGACTGCACCAATGAGGAGTAAAGGAAGGCAAGCACACGCCCCAGAGTTATGTCAGAGCCTTATAAAGACATTTGGAGACAATCACGATTCGCTAAGCATGTATGGCGAAATGAAAGTGAGCCTAAGCAGAGGATTCTAGAAGGAAAAGCCAAAGGCGGTTCACTAAGCATGTATGGCGAAATGAAAGTGAGCCTAAGCATGTATGGCGAAATGAAAGTGAGCCTAAGCAGAGGATTCTAGAAGGAAAAGCCAAAGGCGGTTCACTAAGCACAAAATGGTTTGTTGAGCGAGCAAAGTCGATTCAAGAAAAATATCTGTAGACAGCTGGTTTTTCCGTCCTTTGAAGCAACCTCGATTTGCTAGGCAAGTATTTTGCGCCTAACGAATATAACATTTCAAAACCTCTATAAATAGAGATGTAGGTGATTTGTAATGTCATCAACTTGTAAAACCAGAACACTACAAAGATAGAACGAGGGAAAAGAGTAACTTAAGCCATTGGAGGGCTAGGGATGCTTGGAGACAAGCTTGTTGATGCTTCTCCAACATTCATCAACCCTTCTTTGTTAGTTATGCATATCATGGATATCTAAACTCTCTCTTATGTTGGCATTGGATATAAATAGCTAGGAATCTATGTTGTACTCTTAATCTGCTTGGTTGTATATGATTTTTGTTTTCAATATAAGTTTAGTCTAAATCCATTCTCAATGCTTTGCTGACGATGTAGTGTTCTGCAATTGATCTTTTGATTTAGTCAGACCCTAGTAATGTTGGTTATCTAAGGGACATGATCAAGATTATGTATAGGTGATATCACCCGAGAGATTGAGGGTAGGTCTATATTCATGTATAACTTTTCGGTCATATGCCATAGAAACAATCGTCTATTTTGTCACAGTGCATCAGAAGTCTGTTGTTTTTATGTTATCTCACATCGTTATCCTTAGTCGGAGACGTACACTAGGGAAAGGGTGGAGTTATATCTGAGGCATAAGAAGTATAAAATCGATTAAGAGAAAACATATGAGGAATAGATATTGAAATTCAATCCAAGCACAACAACTCTATCTATATTGATTGAGTTTTACTTTGATTCAAAACACTCAAACACTTTTATAAACAACTTGTTTAGAAAACCTTTTGATACGAACTTGAATTAACTAAGTGCGATCTATGTGGATATGATATTTTATTTGTTTAAAAAAAACCGACATACTTACCACTGTGTTGGAGAAACCACATGGTTTCCTCCTTTATCACATCAATGTCTATTCACTAGTGTCCTATTTAGAAATCTCATGTTATAAAAAAATAAGTCTCGAATTAGGTTATGGTAAAAAAAAAAGTCTTGAATCTTGTAAGAAAGGAGACTAAAATCCTGAATTTAGAAACAGGGAAACAAACAAAAAAAAAATAATCAAGGGGATTAAAAGCTTGTTTCAATTAAAAATAGGTCATTGAAAATTGCATTTAAACTTTTGTTAAGTAATTTCCATGATGTTTATGTTGAATGCAAAAGAAAAAAAAGAACAAAAAATCTGCGATTAGTTGAAGAAGAAATTTTTGAAACACTTTTTCTATTATATGGACTAAATTACCTATTTTCATATTATTGTTAGGTCCAAAATGATCATTTTGAAGTCCCCGTGAGCTTAACTCAGTTTGTAGGAACATTGCATAATATATGCAGGGGTTGAGGTTCAAACCCTGTAACACCCATATAGAGATTGTCTAGGATCTCATACAAGCGTTAAAATTTCGTATTGGATACATTAATTAGAATACATAAAATTTTGTCTGAGAATGATACATAAGTATAGTATTGTCATTACATCGCAATATCTGTACACAAAAGTCTGAACTAATACTACAATACATTTTATCCGAGTGTACAACAAAATAATAATACATAAGCATAAAAGGCATGATCACTCCGCAGCCTTCTCCTTACCTTTGCTGCGTGCCACCTGAGTACCTGAAATCAAAATGAATGGGATGAGACATAATGTCTGAGTGAGCTCCACCAATCCTAGGCTGTGTGGCAACCTCGGGGAAAACCTACGATTGCCACATTCTAATCTCAACCCATTTCAGGTTTATACGTGTCTGTGCCTGCTACGCTGTGTAGTCGTGAAACTAGACTACTATCTACTAACTTAGTGATCGAGGGGGAATCTAGGATCACTTTTTGAAATCTGATGACTACTTTGTCATATTAATACATTTTCTGATAATAATAAGATAATATGTTAGTGTGTAACAAACAATGATTATCTTGGTTCATTTTATGGAGTGCACCCGACTGGAGTAACGCCAGATTACATCTCCCATCATACCGGTGAAATTCCTATCTGAGGCTAACACCGGACTCCTCTTATCGTCGTGCAGGTCTTACATAGAAACAATGCTTGTCCACTACTAACGGGGAACCTCGACTCTACTACTAACGAGGAGCCTGAGAATCACGACTTACTTATCTTTTCGCCGCGTAGGACTTACATCTAAAGAACGCCTAACCACTACTAACGGGGTACCTTAACTCCACTACTAACGGGGAGTCATAGAGTCACGACTTTCACATAATTAATTATTAACTTATACGTGGCTTTTGACATTCCAATTAGTGGGAACTACAAGAAGCACGCCTGGACTTAGTCTTATCTGAAACTTGGACCTTAAATGTGAAGCCACATCCCTAGTATTATTGTATGCTTTTCTAGGTACATTCTCTTTCTCACTAACCCATTATAGGATTCTAGGCATATTGTTATCATATGCCGTACTTAAGGGTTCAACACATTACAACAACATTACCCTACTCATCTAACCTTTGCCCTCGATCCTTTAACACATTGCCTAAACCTTGTTTTCTTATGTTTCATTCGTTGGAAGCCATACGGATGAGTTAAAACGGTGTTCCTTGGTAATTTAAAGTTTTGTGGAAAACGGTTGCGAAACGCCTCGCCCAAACGCATCAACTCACCCGACACAGCTTAGCAGACCAAGTTGGTTCTGCCAAGCCGCGTTGTAGGGAGCAACCCTGCGCTGTAGCGAGCTGTTCCAAAACCAGAAATGTTCTGCTCGCTGCAGCGAGCTTGACAGTTCCGAAATTGTTCAAAAAACGTGATTTTCACCATTTTGACCCATCCCAACTTACCCAACCTTCCCAACAGTGTTAGGGATGATTTTCTATTACAAATTGACAGTTTGAAACATGAATAAACAAGGAATTAGCAAGAAAAAGGAATTAGGGAACAAATATTAAACTTTGCTCAAAAGATGGATTTCACACCCAACTAACCCAAGGTGGGTTCTATCTAGAGAAACTCACTCTAAAGACTTGTTGTGATCTTTTCCAAGCTTCCTACTCCAAAAACCCTAGCTTGGTTTTCCTCCTTTCTTAATTTTTCTTAACTTTCTCTTGTCTTAAATTTCCACAAAGTAAGCTTAGAGGTGAATTCAAGAGATTGGGATGAAAATTGATGGAGAGAATTGAAAGTTGGAGAGGTTTGAATGAGGGAAAATGAAAGAAGAATAGAGAGAAGTTGAAGAGAAATGTTTAGAGAGAGGAAGTGGTGAAGATTATGAGGAAATTTTGGGGGTAAATGGCTTTTGTATCCTAAACCCTCAAATTACTAAAATGCCCTTCCTTAAAATATCTCTGGTACATCGACCCAACTCTGATAAATATCTAAGTCTTAAGCGGGATGTTACACTCTACCCCTTTTAAAGAAATTTTGTCCTCGAAATTTAGAATTTACCTGAGAATAGATGCAGATAGCTCCTTTGCATCTCTGATTCTAGCTCCCACGTAGCTTCACCTTTGGGAGAACCTTTCCACACAACCTTGACAATTGGAATCTCTTTGTTCATTAAGGACTTGACATGACGATCAATAATTTATTCTGGTTTAGGGTGGAATGTCAAATCTGACTTCAAGTCTATAGTATCCAACTCTACCGGCTGAAAATGATCGGGAATTAATTTCCTTAACTGAGAGACATGAAAAACATCATGTAATCCTGACATGGCCGGTGGCAGTGCCAACTGATAAGCTACTAAACCAACACGTTTGAGTATCTGAAATGTCCCAATAAATCTCGGACAAACTTTCTTTGTTCTGAAAGCTCCACGTAACCCCAACTTAGATGTAACCTTCAGGAACACATGATCCCCTTCTTCGAACTCTAAGGGCCTTCGCCTCTTATCAGCATAACTTTTCTGGCGGCTCTACGCCATTCTCATCTTATCTTGAATGGACTTAATTTTTAAAGTAGTCTCTTGTATGATTTCCGGTCCCAAGATACTCTTATCTCCAACCTCAGTCCAACAAAGTGGTGTCCTACACTTCCTGCCATATAAGGCCTCATAAGTTGCCATTCTTATACTGGAATGGTGACTGTTGTTATAAGAGAATTCAATCAAAGGCAAGTGGTTATTCCAACTTCATCCATCTTCTAAAATGCACGCACGTAGCATGTCCTCCAACGTCTGGATAGTCCTTTCGGATTGACCATCCGTTTGAGGATGATGAGACATACTCATTTTTATTCTCGTTCCCAAAGCCTTCTGAAAAGCCTTCTAAAAATGGGAGGTAAAGATTGGGTCTCTGTCCGACACAATACTAGTAGGAACACCATGCAATTTCACAATCTATGCGACAAATAATTCTGCATACTGAGAGGCTCTATATGTGGTCTTAACCGGCAAGAAATGATCAGACTTGGTTAACCGGTCCACAATTACCCAGATTGAGTCATGCTCTCGCTGGGTGCAAGGTAGTCCACTCACGAAGTCCATAGTTATCTCTTCCCATTTCCACTAAGCAATTTCCAATGGTACCAGCATCCCTGCAGGCCTCTAGTGTTCAATTTTCACTTATTGACATACAATACACCGTGCTACAAACTCCGCAATGTCGGTTTTCATACCAGACCACCAATAATCTCTTTTCAAATCTTGATACATCTTAGTGGCTCCCGGATGAATACTGAAACTGCTCTTATGCGCTTCCTCCAAAATTAGCCTTTTCAATTCTGCATCATTTGGAACACAAATTCTACCTTCAAATAGCAGTGTGTCATCCGATGCCGTAGAAAACTCTGATTGACCAATCCTCATCTGTAGGTCCATATCTATACCCCAAGCCTGAGCAATCCTGGATCGCAGGTCGCACGTGATCTCCAGCTTATGCAACAAAATGCCACCATCCACCTTGGTGACATTGAGATTAAGACCCCTAAACTTCTCGTACAGACCACACGTGTGCATCATCACTTCTGCCTTAACTAAAGCATTTCGACTCAAAGCGTCTGCCACTACGTTCGCCTTTCCTGGGTGGTACTTCAAATCAAACTCGAAATCATTCAGGTATTCCATCCACCTTCTCTGCCTCATGTTCAGCTCCCGTTGGTCGAACATATACTTTAAATTCTTTTGGTCACTGAACAAGTCAAACTGCGCACCATATAAATGATGCCTCCACACTTTCAATGCAAAGACTATGACTGCTAGCTCAAGGTCATGAGTGGGGTAATTCTCCTCATGAGTCTTAAGCTGTCTAAATGCATATGCTATCACATTCTCCCCTTGCATGATTACACTTCCAAGTCCTTTAGAGGATGCATCGCAGAAAACATTGTATCTCTTGTCAGGATCTGGTATTGCTAACACGGGTGCTTTAGTCAATTTCCTCTCCAAGGTTCTGAAACTCTCCTCGCATTCTTTGTCCCAAATAAAGGGCACATCCTTCCTGGTGAGTCGTGTTAAAGGTAATGCTGTTGAGTCTTTTGGTGTTGGCTACATTGTTTGGCAAAAACCAAAGTATGGAATAGAAGCATTTCCTTATGTTGAACATTTCTTCAGTTACAAGTTTTCTCATTTGAAGCCATTTAGAAGCTGAAATCTATATCAGAAGCTGAAATGCTCTTCAGAAGCACTGTAGCACTTCAGTAGCAGTTTCAGGTTCTGAAGCCAGCGTTGACTTCTGTTGACCACATCAGAAGCTGGGTTTGCTGGATTGTTTTTGCGCGTATCTTGGGAGATTTAGCAAGGAATTATCTTTGTATAATTGCTTCTAGAAGGCTGGTTTAATTGGAGAAGATATCTTTGAAGATTTGGTTCAAAGTTATGAAAATTCATATTTTCTGTTTTAAATCTTTCAAAGATTGGATGCAGTTTTATTTGTTACATTATTGGTTCAATCTTATTCCAGTAACAAATCAATTCAGAAGATTTGGAGCATAATTAAGAGACTTGCTAAAGGCTATATAAGGAAGAAGGCTGCTGCTATTCAAGACACGAATTCATAGAGATTAAGATCAGAGAATTGAGTCTTAGTTGTTTTTAAGCTTTTGCTTTATTTTTGTACGCCACTCATATGTTTTGAGTTGGTTTAGGATTGTCATTGAGTTGTAATTCATTCTAAGCCTCTAGGTACGAATGAAGTTGTGTTTTTGAAGTTTTCTGAAGAAAAAAAAACAGAGTGTTTTTGATTAAGGGTTTCAGTAACAGGTTTGTTACTTGAATAGGAAGTTAGTGGTCTCTAATACTCAACGTGTTGGGTAGAATTCAAGACTAGGAGGAAGTTAATTGCTTAGGCTGGGAACTGGGAGTCAGTGTCTTGAGTCATAAGGATTAATTCCTATAGTGGAATTCCTTCCTGGATTGGTATCCCCCAGAGTAGGAGGTGTTTACTCCGAACTGGGTTAACAAACCTTGTGTGTTCTTTAGCTTTCCTGCACTTTATTTTCTGCTCTTGTATTGTGTTTACTTGTGCTCTGTTTTGCGATCTATTGTGCCCTGCATATTGTTCAGAACCTGTCTGGTTCAGAACCTGGTATTCTCTTAGTTTTGCCTGGCCAGAATTTCAAATGCAATCTGGGAAAACTTCATAATAAATCTTCGGTAATAACCTGCTAAACCCAAAAAACTTCTAACTTCGGCCACATACTTGGGTCTAGCCCAATTGAGAACAACTTCAACTTTAGACGGATCAACCATCACTCCTCCTTTAGAAATGACGTGACCTAAAACCTTAACTTCAGACAACCAAAATTCACACTTACTGAATTTTGCATATAGCTTCTTCTCCCTGAGAACATTCAAAACGATCCTCAAGTGTTGGGCATGCTCTTGAGGGTCCTTGGAGTCAAGATGTCATCGATGAAGATTACCATAAACTGATCCAGAGAAGGTTGAAAAATCATGTTCATATAATCCATAAATACAGCTGGAGCATTAGTTATGCCGAAAGGCATAACCAAGAATTCATATTGCCCATAGCGTGTTCTGAACGCCGTATTGGACACATCCGAGGACTTAATGCGAATCTGGTGGTAACCGGATCTAAGATCAATCTTGGAGAACATCGTCGCTCCCTTAAGTTGATCTAGGATGTCATCAATTCTTGGAAGAGGATACTTATACTTAATGGTCACCTTGTTCAGTTGGCAATAATCTATACACAACCTCACACTACCATCCTTCTTTTTAACTAATAAAACTGGTGCACCCCAAGGTGATACACTAGGTTTGATAAAATGCTTCTGGATTAACTCTTCTAGCTGAGATTTCAACTCCTTAAGTTCTGAAGGCGACATTCTGTACGGTGCCACAGACATTGGCTCCGTTCCAGGAATAAGATCAATGGAGAATTCAACTTCACGCGCTAGAGGTAGACTGGTTATATCAGAAGGAAAAACATCTAGATATTCATTAACAATTGAATGTCACTGGGACTTAGCTCCGGTTCTGAAGTCACAGTGAGCATAACATAGAAACCCCTATCCTGAGCACAAATAAACTTAATTAACTGGTGGGTACGATTAATCAATTCAGATAAAGCCACACCTTCGGTTGTATCACTTGTAGGCATAAAGATACTCTTTTCAGCACATCTAATATACACATGGTTAGCGAAGAGCCAATCCATGCCTAGAATTAAATCAAGCTGCTCCATGGGGAGGCACACTAAATCTATATAATATGTCTTACTGGACACGGTAATAGGGCACTTTGCACAAACATTGCTCGCCACGATTCTGCCATCCATAGCGGTAGACACCGTCATTGGAGGAACCAATGGAGATAAAGGTAACTGCAGTGTTTCTACACATTTATACGAAATAAACGAACAAGTTGCACAACAATCAAAAAGAACTCTAATAGGATTATGGCCAAGATAACACATACCACCAATCAAGTCTTCATTAATCTGAGCCTTCCTGCCATCTAGGGAGTACACTCTGTCCTTGCTAGTAGTAGTATTTTCTGTTATGCCTTTACCCCTCTTCTTCAGACAATGAGAGATCAAGTGCCCTGGTTGCTTGCACCTATAGCACACCCTGACTCCTTTCAAGCATTCTCCTGGATAAGATGTTCCACAACTGCCACAAATAGGTCCACCCTTTAGGGAATAAGGTTGCTTCCCTCTCTGTGGGGAACCCTTCGGCTTCAGCTTGTCATGATACTTGTCTTGAAATTTACCCTTCCACTTCTAAAATGTTGCAGCTTTCTCTCTAACGGTCTTGGCAAAACCCGCTTCAGCAACCAAACTGTCATGCACCAAATCATCGTAACTTGTGGTTTTCTGGAGGCTCACAGCAGTGTCAATTTCGCCTCTCAAGCCTCGCTCATACTGATTCATCTTCCAATTCTCATTTCCTGCATATTCATTATAAGTGGAATAGTACGACAACTCTTCAAATTTCTTAGTGAACTCTGTGACTGACATGTTACCTTGCTTCAATTCTAGGAACTCTTGCTCCTTCTTCACTTTGTACAATAGTGGCAAATACTTTTCTAGCATCAACTCCTTGAAATTTGCCCATTTCACTTCCATATCATTGGCTAACATTCTGCGTTGGGTGGATTCCCACCAGTCTTCTGCTGCGCCTCTGAACTGATTTGTTGCATATAACACCTTATCAGCATCTGTGCACTCAGCCATCCGGAAAATCTTTTCCATTTTCTTAAGCCACCTCTTGGCTTCCTAAGGATCACCTTCTCCATTGAACTCGGGAGGGTGATTTCTATTGTACTCCTAGAAGACTAGATACCAATAATTGGAGGCGGTGGAGGCTGCTGATGGAATCCCTGCCCCTGATGCATTATCTTCATCCATTAATGTTGCGATTGGGCCTGTTGTTGCATCATCTGCTGATGCTGCAATGCGTTCTGAGCCTGTTACTCCTGATACTGCTGCTGCAATGCTTGTTGCTGCTGAACCATTTGAGCCCAGGAATTCCCATTAGGATCTCCTCCTTCCTCGTTGGCCTGATTAACTCTGGGCCTTCCTGGTCCTCTTCGTCTCCCAGACATCTTATCCTAGCTGTCATATACAAGTCAAAGTGATCAGGTTTAACCAGATATAACATTTAGAATAATGTCCTGGATCCAAATGGTCCATGTACTTGGATTGTATTTTAATGACCCAAGGCATGATCTGAATTGACCTGCTCTGATACCAAATTGTAACACCCATATAGAGATTGCCTAGGATCTCATACAAGCGTTAAAATGTCGTACTGGATACATTAATTACAATACATAAAATTTTGTCTGAGAATGATACATAAGTATAGTATTCTCATTACATCAGAATATCTGTACACAAAAGTCTGAACTAATACTACAGTACATTTTATCCAAGTGTACAACAAAATAATAAAACATAAGCATAAAAGGCACGATCACTCTACAGCCTTCTCCTTACCTTTGCTGCGTGCCACCTGAGTACCTGAAATGGAAATAAATGGGATGAGCCATAATTTCTTAGTGATCTCCACTTATCCTAGGCTGTGTGGCAACCTCGGGGAAAACGTACGATTACTACATTCTAATCTCAACCCATTTTGGGTTTATACGTGTCTGTTGTAGTACCCTAATTTTGTCCTACGCATTTTAAAACCAAAAATCAAAAAAAATCAAAGAGGGGAAAAAAGTCAAAAGTCAACAAAAGTCAACAGAAAAGTCAACTTTTCAAAATTAAGAACTTCGCAATGCGAAGCTCACTTCGCACTGCGAAGTCTGCGATTTTTCTGCAGATTTTTGGTTTCTTGGATTTAATTCCAGATTTTGTTGCACATCACTTCCATAATTATTTTAAGTAGCATTCATGGCCAATTGGGCCAAGCAAAGCCAGAGTTGAAAGACTTGCCATTAATGCCAAGGTTAGAAGCTTTTTCTTCCAACCTAGCATGTGACAAGCAAGTGGGCTTGCCCTTGGGCAGCTCTAGCCCCTCCCAGGTGACCTGCTAACCACCACAAGGTTGCCAGCCACCTGCTTGAGGACTTTCCTCCTGCTTGCTGCCCCAAAAACCAGTCAAACCAGCTGGATTTTCTCACTTGAAAAGCCATGAGTGCCTACTCTGTTTTGCAGCAGCTTTTCACCCTCTCACACCAGCCAATTTTAGCCTTTTTATCCCTCAATCTCTGCACAATACAGTGCACGTTTTTATTGACCAACCATTGAGATTGCAAGGATTGATCCCCAAGCATTAGCCATTTGCAAATCAGCTTTGTTCTTCATCATTACCTTCTAGAATAAGTTGAATTTGTGGCTGAAATCAAGCTGGATCTTGCCCCTTGGCACAAGGCAGGGTTGCCTCTATCCATTAGCATTTAATGCAAAGGGATTCAGCTTGATCTTGGCCACAAATCAGCTGAATCAAGGGATTGTGTAATGATGACAAAGATTTGATTTTGGCCTATAAATACAAGGCAATGCCCAAGGTTACAAACACTCACATTTAGGCAGAAAACACAACATTCAAAGAGCAGGAACTCTACTCATTTCAACCTACAAATCTCCACAAATAACCAGAAACAATCCATCCACACAAAGCTTTCAAAAGTTCAAGTTCATCACAAATCTTCAAACCTTTGTGAAAGCCTTCAACCAAATCAAGCCAAGTGCAGCTGGAGCTTTGCTAAGGAGTTCTGTAAGTTACTAAGCTCTTTATCTTGCATTTCTAATTGTGTTTGCATAGCTATTTTGGCTCAAAACCTTTTGGTCCTAAAAAACCCCTTTTGAATTTCAAAGAAATCCCAAGGTTTTCAAAACATCAAAATTGGTTTGTACAACCTTTTTCATCCCAAAAACTCAAAGCTTTTCACCCATATATAAGGTCTTGAGTGTGTTCAGAAGTTGTTTCTGAACAAATGTTCAGAAACAGCTTCTGAACCCAAAATTTCGCATGCTTCGCAGTGCGAAGTCATGGTCGCAGTGCGACCATGACAGAACTCAGAACCTGAGTTTTTGTGTCCAAACAACCAATTTTTGAGGTTCTAGCCCCAGAGCTCAGAACCAAAGAGTTTTTAAACCCATGTTCTTCAAGTCATAACAAGGTTTTTGCTTAATTTTGGCAAATCACAAGTTCGTATAACCATTTTGCGGATAACTTGCAAAGCAAGTTATGTTCCCAAATTTTCAAAACCACATGAACCAACAAGCTATGTTCAGCTTTTCAATCTAAACTTGAGCAATAAATATTGTTCATGATGTTCAAAACTCAAAAATGAACATACACCGGTAATGTGCGCATTTTCGCAAAATGAGACGAACTTGCGCGTTTTCTAGCAAATTTGCTAAACCTTCCCATTTTGGGTTTTCAAACCAAATGTTTTGACTTACCTTGGGATTTCTAAAGAATTCAATCCAAAAACATGAATGAAAAAGGGATGGTGTGACGTATGTCTCTCCATCGCCCCGATTGTACGAATGCGTGACGTATGTCTCGTCGCTCGGACAATCGTCATTCCTTTTTAATATGTACAACCCAAACCAAACCAAATCTTGGCCCCTTGTGGTCAATCCAAACCTTTTGGTCCCCCGTTGGCCATTAGACTCGATCCCTCGACTCGTTAGAGTCCACTCGGTCAATGTTTGACTTGTATGAGTCCATTGTACCTCCCTTGGTCCCATAGCGACCAATTCAACCCTCTACCCTAACGGACGTACCTTTTAACAATTCTAATGTGATTCGTGAACGAACGCTTAATAAGTCTCCAAGTGCGAGCATACAAGCTACGTTTAATCGCAAGAATTCGGTTAAAACATCGTCCAATTAAAATCAACCAACACATATACGTTTTTCTACCAAAGAACTACGTATGCTTTGAATTCTCCGACTACCGGGAGATACGTAGGAGCAAGATCGACATCTTGTCAAGCACAATAATAATAAACTTTTTTTTCTCTTTTCGTTTGTTTTTATCTCTTTCCCCCCCTTATTATATTTTTAGCATAAATGAACACGCACGCAAAGTATTAAAAAAAAGCAATTCAATCTTTAACCAAATAGAAGGTTCCCGTTGAGTACAACGGACGTGAGGGGTGCTAATACCTTCCCCTCGCGTAACCGACTCCCGAACCCGACAATGGTTGCGATGACCTAATCCTTATCCTCATCGTCTAAAGGGTTTTATTATCGTTTCCCTTTACAAACAAAAAACTTAAGGGTTTATCAACGTTCCCTTTACACAAAAACTTTGGTGGCGGCTTCACAAAGGCAACCTCCGAGCGTTCGAGGACGTCCTCGGAGGAATCCGCGCGTCTTTTTCCCGAGGAAAAAAACGAGGTGCGCACAGCTGGCGACTTCACTGGGGACCCTGTTCCCACTAGCGAGTCAAGCCTAACCTATTTGGGTTAAAGACAATTGCTTTATTTTCTTTGCGTGTCATGTCTATTTATTTTATCCATGCATGTTATATTTATGCTTTATGTTTATATTTGCTTTATTTGCTTTATATTCATATTATATCTCAAATGTGGGGGTTACTTGAGTGATGTTACTCCACATTGTTCGGGTTAATGCCGGACGTGTGAGGCTCTCTACCCGAGCTTGAGAAAAACACTAAGTTAGAAGGAGGTTGTGTGCGGAAGCCCGCGTTGACGTATGTCCGTGAGGTGGGATGTCCAACCCCGCTTAGATGAGATTTTCACGTGGAATTAATTGAAGTCATGTCGACGTATGTCCATAGACAACCCTAATTCCATGTGAGGTCTATGACTCTAAGGACCTCTTCTTAGGATATTTCACAATTTAGAGCCTACATGTGAGGATGGGGGGAAATTCCGAACCTTCATAAACCATACCCTTGCATAACATTTGCATTCATGAAAGTAATTTTCGCATCGTTTTGCTTTATAGGAGTTTAAAAAGAACGAACAAATATTAGCAAAAGAGAAATATGGATTCCGGGAATAAGAATACGCTCGCCTTCAAAATTAAAGCTCCTAGGGTGGAAAGTTTATTAGCTCTAAGCAAGAGGCTCTCTTCGGTCCACAAGAACATCTTCGAGGTAAGCTATGGGCTAATCCTTGATCTTTTACCCGTGAGAATAGATTCAACCGCCTTAACCACTTTGGCGCAATTCTTCGACCCACCTCTACGGTGTTTCACATTTCAAGACTTCCAACTAGCGCCAACTTTGGAAGAGTTTGAGAAGATTTTGGGTTGTAGCATGAAAGGTCATGAACTCTATCTCGGTCCGGGAAAGGATCCTACATTTGAAGCCATCGCCGAATCCCTATACCTCGACACCCAAGAAGTGGTATCTAACTTGGAAGTTAGAGGGAACCTTAAGGGCTTTTCAAGAAAGTTTTTGGAAGCCAAAGCTCGGGATTTACTAGCCAACAAAGAGGTAATGGCCTTCAACGCCATCTTAGCCCTCTTAGTCTACGGGATTGTCTTATTCCCCAACATGGATGATTTCGTAGACTTTCCGGCTCTAGAGGTGTTTATGACTAAAAATCCAGTTCCTACAATCTTAGCGGATTTTTATCATACCCTCTATTCAAGGCATGAACAAGCAAGGGGACGCAAAATTACTTGTTGCACTCCCGTGGTGCAAATTTGGGTGATGTCCCACATGCCAAGAAACCGAGACTTTGTGGAAAACCGGGCCAAGCTCAAATGGTCGCAACGGATGACAACTCTCGCCGAGAAGGACATCCATTGGTTTTCACCAAACTTAGATGACCCGGAAATTATCCTCAGCTGCGGGGACTTCCCTAACGTACCCCTCATTGGTACTAAGGGATGTATTAATTACAATCCGGTCCTCTCTCTCCGACAACTAGGTTTTTCAATGGAAGATAAACCTAACGACCTTTTGTTGGAAGCTTTCTACTTAAGGGAAGGCGATCAAGACCCGGCATTGCTAGAGAGAATCCGGGGAGCATGGAGCCAAGTACGCAAGGGAAGGGTCGGCAAGAGAAACTGTGTCGCCAAACCCCTTTATACTCAATGGGTGAAGGAGAGGGTCAAAGTAATCAAGTTACCCTTCGTGGTCACAAACCCTCCAAAACCTCCTACACCTAAACCTATTGCAATCATTCCCAACAAAGAAGTGGAGGACCTCAAGGCTAAAATTCAAGAACTCCAAAACAAAAACGGAGACTTAGAATTGAAGCACCTCCAAGCTTTAGGAGAGATTACTAGGACGAAGAGAGATCGTGATGAAGTGTCACATTCTCTCCTAGTATGCCAAAAACGGCTAAGAACCTCCGAAGGGAAAAGGGATTGGATAGGAGGCGGCTTGGTTAGTGCGGATGCCAACCTTGTTGCCAAGGACGAAGAGTTGGAAAGAATTCTACATTCCAACCAAGAGCTCAAGAAGTTTGGCGAACTAGCCATCGAAGCTCAACGAAAATGGAGGTTGAAATTCCAAGAGAAAAATCAACAGCTCCAAGAAGTAGTGAAAGACTACAAAGAGCAGCTTCAAGCCGAACGCGTCCAACGACAAAGACATGAGAGTCTTTCTCATCAAGGGAGGCTAAAGTGCAATCTTCTCGAAGAAGACATCAAGAAATTCGAAGAGTACTTCGACAAGATTGCAAGAGCTCATGGGGACCACATTGCACAACTACACGATGAGATTAGAAGTGCAAGGGTCAAGCTAGACCAGCGCAAGGAAGTGATTGAGTATGTATGGCAAGACGCCACCCGATTAAGTGAGGATTTCACTAAATTGGTTGCATTCTCAAATTTGGTGATCACCCAACTTCCAAAGAAGCTAGCGGAGGCCGAGATGGTCATGCCCTACTTTGTCATCCCTATGGAGATCCGGGAGTTTATGAAGTTCTGCAAGGACACCATAGATTTCTATAGGGAGGAGATGAGCAAAGCCGAGAAGCGAGCGGCCATTTGATTTGTAATAGCATTAGTTACACTTTGTAAACAAATGTTATTTAATCAAATATATTTTGAAGTATAATCAATTTCCCGGTCTTTAATATTTCGAATTTGCTAAATATTAATCGTGCACCTTTAAACTCCATAAAGCAAAATTAAAAAAAAACGCATATTTTGCATACTCATACATACATCCACATGCATCTTCATGCATTTTTTCAAAAAAAAACTCATTCATTCCCATTCAAACAGTTCAAAGCAATCATAGCCCGAAAACCCCGAAAGCCCTCGGTCCAAGAACCAGATATTCAACACTCGTACGGAACACGAGCTAACAAGCAAAGGATCATGGACAATTTGGAACAAACTCAAGCGGCTTTGAGAGAGGAAGTTGATGGAATGAAAGGAAAAATGGATCAGATGCTAGAGTTAATGCAAGCTCTGTCGGCACGAGAAAGCCACCCTCGCCCAACCACGGATGCATCCAATGTGCAATGGCCTCCTTATGGTTTACCTGTGGGTTATACCCCACCCTTTGAGAATGAAGGTCAAGGACCACCTCCACCACCGTTCTCAATCCCCGTAAGGAATGAAGAGCGTCGTCCTCAAGGAACCTCCACTACTCAGCATGAAGTAATTCCCCACGATGTGGAGAATAGCCAGCTAAGGCAATCTGCTCCCGACACCACCCACCAAGACAATGATACCACCCAAATGTATCGAGTTTTGGAAGAGAGGTTGAAAGCTGTCGAGGGGTTCAGCTCATATGGTGCCCACAATGCCTTGGATATGTGCCTAGTGCCCGACGTGGAAATTCCTCCGAAGTTCAAAGTACCGGACTTCGAGAAATACAAAGGAATTCAATGCCCTCGGAACCATCTAAGGATGTTCTGTAGGAAGATGGCGGCTTACGCAATGAACGAGAAACTCATGGTGCATGTGTTTCAAGATAGTTTAAGCGGAGCGTCTTTGGATTGGTACATGCAGCTCGAGCGTACCCATGTCCAAACTTGGAAGGATCTAGCCGATGCCTTCCTAAAGCAATACAAATATAATTTGGACATGGCTCCAAATAGGATGCAACTACAGAATCTCCTGCAAAGAAGCAACGAGTCCTTCAAGGAGTACGCTCAGCGGTGGAGAGAACTAGCTTCTCGTGTACAACCACCACTGTTGGAGAGAGAACTTGTCGACACCTTTATGGGCACACTTCAAGGCCCATATTACGACAAGATGATCGGAAGTACGTCTGCCGGTTTCTCCGATCTAGTCATGGTCGGTGAAAGAATAGAAGATGGAGTGAAGAGAGGAAAAATCCAAGGCCCTTCAGAAGCTCAAGGTGGAGCTAGAAAGCCCCCCAGCAACTTTCACAAAAAGAAAGAGGGGGAGACAAATGCCGTTCTAATGGGACCATCCTACCCGCCACCAAGTCAAATGCCTCACTACCACTATCCTTATGTGGCAGCAGCAACGACTCAAGGGCGTTACTCACCTCAAGTGATTCCCGCAAATCCACCTCGACAACCAGTAGTGTTGCCGCAGCAAAATCAACAGCAACAGCAACAAGGCGGGTACCCACCAAGGAATCAGACGAGCTCAAGGAACAGTTACTATACTAGGCAGTTTGATCCTGTACCCATGTCTTATGGTCAGATCTTGCCATACCTAATCCAAAAGGGTATGGTCGAGACAAGACTACTACCACCAATGTCGCCACCATATCCACAGTGGTACGACGCAAATGCCAAATGTGATTTCCACGCAGGATCCGTGGGGCACAATATCGAAAACTGTAGGGTTTTCAAACACAAGGTGCAGGATCTTATTGACAAGAAGCTGTTATCCTTCAAAGAGGAAAGCCCCAATGTGAAGAACAACCCATTGCCGGGGCACGCGGGTCCCTCTGTAAACGCGGTGGAGGAACAAGAGGACTTTGGTCCAGTCAAAAGGGTAGCCAATGTTAGGACTCCCCTGTCAACCATAAGGGAGCGTTTAACCGGCTTCGGATTATTCGAGGAAGTGCACGCCAACTGTGAAGCCTGCAAGGTCAACCCGGATGAATGCGAAGAGTTGAAGAACTGTCTTCAAGAGTTAATGGACCAGGGTTGGATCCAAATTGGCTACATAAAAGAGGGCACGGACATTGCTACCTTAGAGTCTAACGGCCCAAAACCTCTCGAGATCCCATACCAAAGGAGAGAGGTACCAATGCCAATACAACCCATAACATTCCACGTACCTGCACCCTTCTCTTTTGAAAGCACAAAGAGGGTACCATGGAATTACCAACCTGTGGCCTATGTGGAAGGAAAACCACTAGCCAAAATCGAGCCCAGCATCACTAACATTACCGGTGTTGGAGGAATGACTAGAAGTGGTAGAGTCTTCGCTCCGAAAGAACTCGGGAAGACGCCAGCTGTACTACCAAAGGAGCCGCTCAAAGAAAAGAGCGTGGAGGAAAAAGAGAACCAAGCGGGGCCTTCTCAAAAGTCAATCCCGCAAAAAGAGGCCGAAGAGTTCCTAAGGATAATCCAAAAGAGCGAGTACAAGATCATTGACCAGCTAGGTCAAACTCCCTCCAAGATCTCCATGCTATCCTTACTACTCAGCTCGGAAGCACACCGGGAAGCACTACTACGGATCCTCAGTGAGGCACATGTCACTAAGGACATTCCGGTGGACCAATTCGACGGGATAGTCGGAAATATTACCTCAAGTAGGTACTTGGGTTTCAATGGCGATGAGCTACCCGACGAGGGGCACATTCATAACCGCGCCTTACATATCTCCGTGAAATGCATGGACCATATCCTCTCAAGAGTGCTAGTGGACACGGGGTCATCATTGAATGTCATGCCCAAGACTACCCTCCTCAAACTCTCATGTGAAGGGACCGTAATGAAGCCCAGTGCCTTGGTCGTAAAAGCTTTCGATGGGTCGAGAAGAGCCGTCATAGGAGAGATCGACTTACCGGTCCAAATCGGACCTAAGGTTTTCACCATAACCTTCCAAGTCATGGACATTAATCCAACATATAGTTGTCTTCTCGGACGACCATGGATCCATGCGGCCGGAGCCATTACCTCTACCTTGCACCAGAAACTGAAGTTCATCATTGATAACCAAATGATTGTAGTTTCCGGGCAAGAGGACATGATGGTAAGCCATCTCTCGTCTTTCCGTTATATAGAAACGGATGAAGAAGCTGTGGACGTCCCATTCCAATCTTTGGAAGTGGCAAATGTCGTGACATTGAGCTCGAAGCCCAAGGAAGAGGCTAGGACAGCCATGTCATCATGGAGGGCGATAAGAGAGGCCCTAGAAGAAAGCCGACCCACCGGATGGGGCAAGTTAGTGGACATACCGGAGAAGAAAAATCGCTTCGGGTTGGGGTATCATCCATCGGCCGAAACTTTCTCAAAGCCTCCAAAGCAAGGGGTTCCCCCCATTTCGGAAACATTCATCAGTGCGGGGTTTATCCATGAGGATCAAGTGGCTCTACTCGAAGACGTGGACGAAGACGTGCCTGAGTTGGTGTACCGTTGCGCTTCGGATGAAGCTTTGAACAATTGGAGGGCTATCGCGATTCCCGAGATCATTACCAGGATCAAGTAATAAACCATGTTTGTTTGTTTTTACTTTTAAAAAAAAATCATTTAGCTCTGCCCAAGGCAAATGATTAGTCGTGGGGGGCCCCCATGTTTTTATAAGTTATTTACAATCATGAATAAAAGCAATCTTTTATGTTCATTTGAGTCTTTTTCTTTTTTTTTTTTTTTTGCATTTGTTTTAAAAAAAATTTTTTTTCTACAAAAAGCCTAAAAAAAATCATACTCATGCAGATCTATAAATCCACCCTCCAAAAACAACACTACCTTAAACCCTTATGACTTCGATTGCCCGATTAATCAAACGGAAGATGATGAGGAGGACGATTATGAACCGCCTGAAGAATTGTCTAGACTTGCAAATCAAGGGGATAGGGTAATACAACCTCACCAAGAATCAGTTGAAAAGGTCAACTTGGGGACCGAAGAGGATAAGAAAGAGGTCAAGATAGGAGCCTCCCTGCACGAGGATGTGAAAGAAAAGTTGATCAAGCTTCTGCAAGAGTACGTGGACGTATTCGCTTGGTCGTATCAAGACATGCCGGGTTTAGACCCTAACATCGTTGTACACAAGCTGCCACTCAAGCCGGAATGCCCGCCAGTGAAGCAAAAATTAAGAAGAACTCGACCCGATATGGCTCTCAAGATCAGAGAGGAGGTCAAAAAGCAGTTCGATGCCGGCTTCTTAGCCGTAACCAAGTATCCAACATGGGTTGCCAACATTGTGCCAGTTCCGAAGAAGGATGGCAAGGTGAGAATGTGTGTGGATTATCGGGACTTGAATAAAGCAAGCCCAAAGGATGATTTCCCGCTACCACACATCGACATATTGGTGGACAACACAGCCCAATTCTCAGTCTTTTCCTTTATGGATGGCTTCTCGGGATATAACCAAATCAAGATGGCTCCAGAGGACATGGAGAAAACTACATTCATCACCCCATGGGGAACATTCTGCTATAAGGTAATGCCTTTCGGATTAACAAATGCCGGGGCAACATACCAAAGAGCAATGGTGACTCTTTTCCATGACATGATCCATAAGGAAATTGAGGTCTACGTCGACGATATGATTGCCAAATCCCAAACGGAGGAGGATCATCTAGTCCATCTACAAAAGCTTTTCGAACGCCTAAGAAAATTCAAGCTGCGCTTAAATCCTAACAAGTGCACATTTGGCGTTAGATCCGGGAAGTTATTGGGCTTCATCGTCAGCCAAAAAGGTATTGAAGTAGATCCCGATAAGGTGAAGGCCATCCAAGAAAGGCCAGCGCCGAATACCGAGAAAGAAGTCCGGGGTTTCTTAGGAAGATTGAACTACATCGCTAGGTTCATCTCACACATGACAGCTACCTGCGAACCAATCTTCAAGCTGCTAAGGAAAAACCAAGCCGTTCATTGGAACGAAGATTGCCAAGAGGCGTTTGACAAGATCAAACAATACCTGCAAGAACCGCCAATTTTAATACCTCCGATTCCGGGTAAGCCCCTCATCTTATACCTAACCGTACTTGAAGGATCAATGGGTTGTGTGTTAGGACAACAAGATGAAACGGGAAGAAAAGAGCACGCAATCTACTACCTAAGCAAGAAGTTTACCGACTGTGAAACAAGGTATACTTCACTTGAAAAGACTTGCTGCGCTTTAGCATGGGCTGCTCGACGTCTAAGGCAATACATGTTGACCCATACAACTTGGTTGATATCGAAGATGGATCCCATCAAATACATCTTCGAAAAGCCTGCCCTCACAGGGAAGATAGCCCGTTGGCAAATGCTGCTGTCTGAGTATGACATCCAATATGTTGCTCAAAAAGCCATCAAAGGGAGTGTTTTATCCGAGCACCTTGCTCACCAACCATTGGAGGATTATCAGCCCATACAATTTGACTTCCCAGACGAAGATGTCGTAGCTTTGAATGACAAAGAAGTCACAAGCGATGATGAGGGACCAGAACCAGGAGCTCAATGGAAGCTCGCTTTCGACGGCGCCTCGAATGCCATGGGACACGGTATCGGAGCAGTTTTAATCTCCCCAAGAAATGGATACCAGCCCTTCACAGCAAGGTTATGCTTTGACTGCACCAATAACATGGCAGGATATGAAGCATGTATCCTAGGTCTCAAAGCAGCAATTGATCTAAGGATCAAAAACCTTGAAGTATATGGTGACTCAGCCTTGGTCATCTATCAAGTCAAAGGAGAATGGGAAACGAGACACCCCAATTTAATTCCTTACCAAGCCCGGGTTGTAGAATTGATCAAGCATTTTGATGAAATCAATTTCCACCACATACCTCGAGAAGAAAATCAGGTAGCAGATGCTTTGGCTACATTATCATCAATGTACCAAGTAAATTCTTACAACGAGACACCAATCATAAGGATGGATCGTAGAGACAAACCGATTGTATGCGCATCAGTCGAAGAAGAACTTGACAACAAACCTTGGTTCTACGACATCAAGCGATACCTCGAAGAGCAAGAGTATCCAGAAAATGTCTCGCACACCGACAAGAGGACCCTCAGAAGATTGGCATCCCAGTTCTTCCTCAGTGGAAATACCCTCTACAAAAGAAATTATGACATGGTCCTGCTCAGATGTGTGGATAAACATGAAGCGGACATGCTCATCAAAGAAATCCACGAGGGATCTTTTGGAACCCATGCTAATGGGCATGCAATGGCAAAGAAAATCTTAAGGGCGGGCTACTATTGGTTAACCATGGAAGCTGATTGTTTCCACTACGCCAAGACTTGTCACAAGTGCCAGATTTACGCCGACAAAGTGCATGTGCCACCAACTCCACTGAACGTCATGACTTCACCTTGGCCTTTCTCTATGTGGGGCATAGACATGATTGGAATGATCGAGCCCAAAGCGTCAAATGGACATCGCTTCATCCTCGTTGCCATCGATTACTTCACCAAATGGGTAGAAGCA
Source organism: Medicago ruthenica (assembly GCA_018208015.1). Lineage (NCBI taxonomy): Eukaryota > Viridiplantae > Streptophyta > Magnoliopsida > Fabales > Fabaceae > Medicago > Medicago ruthenica. The sequence continues at coordinate 2,539 of WNNG01000566.1, read as the reverse complement.
GCTTCGTATGCAAACGTAACCAAACAAGTGGTAGCCCGATTCATCAAGAAGGAAATCATTTGCCGTTATGGTACTCCCCACAAAATCATCACCGATAATGGGGCAAACCTAAACAACAAGACAATGAAGGAGTTGTGCAAAGATTTCAAGATTGAGCACCATAATTCCTCCCCTTACCGACCAAAGATGAACGGTGCGGTAGAAGCAGCCAATAAGAACATAAAGAAGATCATCCAAAAGATGGTGACAACATATAAGGATTGGCATGAGATGCTTCCCTTTGCGCTACATGGCTACAGAACAGCCATTCGCACTTCAACTGGGGCAACCCCCTTCTCCTTAGTATACGGTATGGAAGCTGTTCTCCCCGTAGAGGTGGAAATTCCTTCGTTAAGGGTCTTGATGGAAACCAAGCTAGAAGAAGCTGAATGGGTCCAAACAAGGTTCGACCAACTGAATCTCATAGAGGAGAAGCGTCTGACGGCAATATGTCACGGACAACTCTATCAAAGGAGGCTCAAGAGAGCATTCGACAAGAAGGTCCGTCCTCGAGAGTTCAAAGAAGGAGACCTAGTGCTCAAGAAGATATTACCTATCCACAAAGATCCCCGAGGGAAGTGGACTCCCAGCTATGATGGGCCGTACGTAGTAAAGAAAGCTTTCTCAGGCGGAGCCCTGATCATCACCACTATGGACGGAGAGGAGTTCCCACTATCAATAAACTCCGATGCAGTCAAGAGGTATTATGCCTAAAGAAAAAAAGAAAAAAGAGAAAAAAAGCTCGCTAAATCGAAAACCTGAAAGGGCGGTTTAGGCAATAGAGAGCGTCCTGCTAGATTGAAAACCTGAAAAGGCGGTCTAGGCAAAAATTAAGGACATCAAAAAAGGAAATACACCCCGGTGGATTGAAAACTCGAAAGAGTGATCCAGGCAAAAATTAGGGGTTAACAAAAAAAAGAGGCAATGACTGCAGCATCCAAGCTCCGGACAAGATTCAAGAGGAGAGGATTCGGTCTCGTCAGCATCTTCCAACAAACGAAAATATCGAAGTCATAAGGAAATAGCATGTGTTGTGCCAAAACCAATATTTTCTTTTTGCTTTTTCTTGTCTTTCTCTATCTCATTTCTCAATTTGTGTATTTCTACCCATTCAAGAGGTCAAATCTGCATTGAATAAATTTCCTTTTGTTATTTTATGTTCTCAGTAGCACATAAGGTTTTGTTTTATTCATGATGAAAATGCTTTAAAACATGGGAAATAAACAAAAGAATTTTCTTCCAAAAAGAGAAAAAACAAACAAACTTTGCTTTATTTTGAATCTTCGTGAATTCTGAAAGAATTGCGGTAGTTCCCACCAAAATATTGCACCAAAAGGCTTATGCTCCTTAGCTAAGGCAAGTGCATAACTCGCGGCACGCGGAGCACAAGAACCCCAAGGGTTAGGCGGAACAAAATTCCCCAATAAACACCCGAAATATCCAAACACCAACAAAGGCTGGATATCGATCATGCTTCCAAAATGATCCTTTATCCCCAAAAGCCAAACCTCATTGATACTCCCCAGGGAGTCTCAACCCCAAACAAAAGTCCAATCATTATTGGCAAAAACACAAATTTTCGGGCTTAGGCTCGAACTACACCGGTTTTGATCCCATTTGGGTATGTAGGCAAAGGACCTCGTCCTTCCAAACCGACCAACCAAAAAACAAAAAAAGAAAGCCCAATTATCATGAACACACCCACAAACAAAGACCGACTCTGCTCGGCACCCAACTAACATTATTCATGCATGCATATTTTAAAACCATTCATACACATGCATTTCATTTCATAAAAACCTGCAACAAGGATCCTCCAGTGAGTATCACATATTCACCAACATCCATTAACATTCAACCAGGGGCACCTATTTAGGGTAAGACCGCAGCTCGTTAGGAATCAATATTCAGAAGCAGTTCCTGAATAAGATCACCTAGCTTAGGTATCAACCTCTAGAAGCAATTCCTAGAATAGATCACCTACCTCATTGTTCGACCTCTAGAAGCAATTCCTAGAGTAGATCACCTCCCCCAGTGTATCGACCTTCAGTGTTAGCGGCTGAATAAGATCACAGCTCGTTAGGAATCGATATTCAGAAGCAGTACCTGAATAAGATCACCTAGCTTAGGTATCGACCTCTAGTGACAGTGCCTAGAGTAGATCACCTCCATCAATGTTCCACCTCTAGTGACAGTGCCTAGAGTAAATCACCACCCTCAGGAATCGACCTCTAGTGACAGTGCCTAGATAAGATTACCTTCATCCCCCCAGTGGATCTACCTCCAGTGTTAGCGGCTGGATACGATCAACCCCTACCAACCCTTTCATTTGCATTTCGCGAAGGACAAAATTCGGGTCCTTCTTTTTCTTTTTACTTAATTGATCTCCGCAAAGAGTTCATGAGATGCCCTCGGCACTCACGCACTCTATGCGAAGACACAATTAAGTAGGGGCAAGCTGTAGTACCCTAATTTTGTCCTACGCATTTTAAAACCAAAA
>WNNG01000565.1:0-133679 GCA_018208015.1 Medicago ruthenica | reverse complement strand
TATGAAAACACCGGGGAGAAGAATCGAATCTTAGATATTGAGAAAAACATATTCCAAATGTCAAGACAACACCATTAGATCAACCCAAACAAATTTATGTCTATCTAATATTAGGAAAATTAAACGGCATATACCATAACTTAAGTTTTGCGTACTAATATACAAATAATGATCACCAAACTCTTTTATAATGTTTTTTTGTGCTTCACCATGAGAATTACATAATTGAATATGGCTATCATTTTCAGTCTTGCCACCACCCAAACCACTAGAAATAAAATCAAACTTTTAATCTCCTTACCAATTTAATGTTTAATTCTCTCATCCTAATTACAAAACTAACTTTATCCTTTATATCCTTATCACTTCAATGTTTAACTCTCTCATCCTAACTACAAAACTAACTTTATATTCCTAATAAGTTTATAATTTTAATGATGATGGACTAAAGTACACCCTCATATATAAATCACAAATTATATTTTGCTCTGAAATATCAAAATAAGACATTTTTTTGTTGCCCTAGTCCACCGTATGTGATGTTTTAGTTTTTATAGAAATATACAGAAAAATTAATAAATAATGATTTCAAATTTAACTTGTAAACAAAAAAAAAATTAACTTACTTAAATCCTCTAAGAAGACTTAAATAAAAAAATTGTAAATTTGCTTATTTTATGTAACTCACATATGTGAAGTAGAAATTGATAATTGGATTCAATCTCATCTGACCAGTCCTGGCCTTATGTGAGAATGTGAGTGGGATTTGATAGTGGGTAGGACGAATCATATATATAATATCGAAGAAACGTATTGGCAACCAAAAAAATCTTATTTAAGAATTTTATATATCACTCAACGATGCCTTCTTTTAAGCTTACTTTGTAAAGCTTAGTTGATAAATATCTCTACAAGATATTATTTAATTGAATAACATGTAAAATTGTTTTACACTCCATCAAATTAATCTCTATTTTGCACCAAAATTGTACTAAAAAGAAGTTAAAAAGAAGTTATACTATATACAAAGAGAGATATTTTATCTTTTTGGTTACAGAAATTTTATAAAAAAAGAGAATAATTTTTTAGCGTGACTTTTCCCTTTTTCATCTTATCTTTTATATAAATTATTTTATTTGCAATTTAATTCTATTTTTTTAATTAAAAAATTTAACTTTTAAAATATTAGACAAAATTACACGATCTGTCCCTTAACTTAATTTCAAATAACACTTTCGTCATTTTTTTTTTCGATTTAATCATTTATGTTATAAAATGTCAACACTGTTATCTTTTTTTATAAAAAAAAAAAAACTCATCAATACTCATAAACAAACCAAAATCTTCATCATCTAAACATAGAAACCCATGTTTCATTGAAAAATCACATACAAGATGATACAATATTGATATTTTATAACATAAAAGATTAAATCAAAACAAAAAACAAAATATAACATAAAAATGAATTGTGTAATTTTACCTTATATTCATTAACAAAACTGAAAAGACGGCTAAACACCGGTATATAACAGTGGAAGTACAACTTCATTACTACAAGTCTACAACTTCAGTTACATTCTTACACTCAGAATCCCAAACAAACAACAAAAGACAAAAGAGAGAGTGAGAAGTGGTTCACTCATAAAAAATAACAGTTTTCTTTTCTGTCCCTACATCTTTGGTACGCAATCTTTTTTTCTTTTCTTTTCATTTCAGTTTCAGTGATTTCAATTACATCATCTTTTATTATTATTTTTTTATTTTGATACGGTTGGTAATGTTCTAGCTCAGATTTGTTACATGTGAATATGATCCTCAACTCAATTCACCAATTTTCTTCTTCTTCTTCTTATTACTATTTCTAAATTCTAATGCAGCTACTCAATTTATTTTAGCCTGCATGTTGTTCATTCATCATAATCTTAGAAATAGTACATTTTTTTTTTTTATATAAATCTGCATGTTTGATTTTACTTCACTGAAAGATTTGTTGTTCTTTTTTGCAGCAGAAAGGGGAATATCAAGAGAAAATATGACTGTCCCAGGTTCTTCTAATTCTAGGCAGCCACAATTCATTTCCAGCACTGGAAACAGAAACCTTTCCAATGCTCCGCTTATTGACACCACAAATACTGATCAAATTGTTGTCCCTGATGTGAGTTTGGCTTAATTGTCATTCAATCCCTTAATTTTTTGTTTTTTGTTTTTCAATATTTATTTTTTTGGAAACTCAGTATATCTGGCCCAAAGACCGGCTATTGTGATCAAAATCCCACCGTCAACTAACAGGGGCCCAACTGAGTCCAGAGCTTTGTATGGACGGACTGGCCCAACACAGGAATTGTTGGCACCTGAGGGATTTGAACGAGAGCGTAGATTTGAATTTTTTGTTAGCCATGTTAAAGATGAGAGTATAACACTGACAATCATTTGCTTTACCTTCCTGCCTTTGTTTAAGATTAATTCTTTGTAATGTTATTCGCGGATAACTGAGTTTGGAATTATTTACTTCCCCTTATTTGGTATAAGGTTGGGAAAAAATAATTCTAACAATATTTCTAGATATTCTAAATCTATTATTCAATATGGATGTAGTATTCTTTGGACTATCATTTCTGGAAATGTGGTTATATATCCCGAAAGAAACCCCTCCAAAGGAATGTCGCAAGTTTTTTGTTGTATTCTCATTTCTTGTAGGAGTTTCAGTGCCTCAAAAAAAAAAAACTGTAGGAGTTTCAGTGTAAATGAGTTGAGTCGAGGTTTTGAAATTTATGCTTGAGTTGTTGTGAAAACTATATTTCTCAAGCTTAACTCTTTCTAAACATTTTATTTGGCACAGTTCTAACATTTTGTTTTAAGTAGAGTTTAATAATGGTTCAACCTAGCTATCTACGAGCTATGATTGTAGAGTACACTATATACTTCATCCAATGTCAAGAGTTGTTTGTTTGATAACCACCATTCATTTATGTGTTTTCTATTTTGCAGCAGAGGACAAGCTGGAAAAATTTATTTGCATACATGGGGCCTGGATTTCTTGTTTCCATTGCATACATAGATCCAGGAAACTGTAAGATAAGATCACACGTTTCATGATTTTCTTCTGTAGCAACTCTAATAAACGTAAATAATAAATTGACATAATATGCTTATAGCATTCTTATAATCACTTGCAGTTGAGACGGATCTACAATCTGGGGCACAATATAAATATGAGGTGTTATGACTTATGATGTATTATTATACTTATGATCACGAGGAATGACCTATGCTCAAGCCTTCATCTCTTTTTCACATTATTTTTTCAGTTACTTTGGATCATATTGGTGGCATCATGTGCTGCTCTTGTAATTCAATCGATGGCTGCCAATCTTGGAGTGGTTACTGGTACTTTATCTGATAATCAGTTTTACTTTTACTAAATAAATGTGATATGCATGTTGTGGCTGGTAAATTTCCTGATTCATTTAGTTCTATATGCTGCTTGCAGGAAAGCACTTAGCAGAGCATTGTAGAGCTGAATATTCGCGGGTGTCCAACTTTATTCTTGGGTTATTGCTGAAATTGCCATAGTGGCCTGTGACATCCCAGAAGGTATTGAGATGAATTTAGCATTTTGAAATGTTTCAAACTTTCACAGTCAATAAGCACACTACATTTTATAGGGATTTATTTTGCTTAGGATTTTGAGGCCAAATTTTTATAAACCTTAAGAACACAAACCATATTTTTCCATTTTTCTTTCGGCCTCTCTTTCACTTTTGTTTATCTCTATATTGTCATTTTATTGTACATATATGCAGTGATCGGTACAGCCTTTGCGTTAAATATGCTCTTCAACGTACCTGTTTGGATTGGTGTGCTACTGACTGGACTCAGCACATTGATGCTCTTAGCATTACAACAATATGGGGTAGTTTACTGTATTCTATTCTATGGTTTGATATCATAAAGAGGTTTTTTTTGTGTCATGAAGAGCAATATGGGCCATTTTTATATTGTTGTTGATCAGGTTAGGAAACTTGAATTCTTGATTGCCTTTCTTGTGTTTACAATTGCTGCGTGTTTTTGGGCTGAGCTTGGATATGCAAAGCCTGATGCTAAAGAAGTTGTGAAGGGTCTTTTTGTGCCACAACTAAAAGGGAGTGGTGCTACTGGTCTTGCAATTTCACTCCTTGGTGCTATGGTTATGCCGTTAGTTCTTCATCTCTTCTTTTGCCATTTTGTTTTCCTTTGCTCTTAAAATGTATTCTCATGCCATGATTCTATATGTACTTTCCTCAGCCACAATCTCTTCCTGCACTCGGCATTGGTACTTTCCAGGAAAATACCACGTTCAGTTCGTGGAATCAAGGTAATCATTTAAACTTTTGTATATACACTTATCTTTTTTCCCTTTCAACATTTATCCGTGATTGTAGTAATGTCATAAGTGTGTAAATTGTGGTAAAGCAGTATCAAATGTCATATTTAACAATTTTCTTTGACAGGAGGCTTGCAGATTTTTATGATAGAAAGTGCCTTTGCTCTTATGGTGGCTTTCCTCATAAATGTTTCTGTTATTTCTGTAAGTGGCGCCGTTTGCAATTCTTCGAATATAAATGAAGAAGATCAAATGAGCTGTCAGGATTTAGATCTCAACAAAGCTTCCTTCCTACTTAGAGTATGTGAAACCTATTACTTGTGTATATTGTAAACTTTATATACAATTGTTATTGGTATGGTAATTATAAAATTTTAGATGATAATTTCTGACATGTGCCATTACTCAGAATGTCTTGGGGAAATGGAGTTCGAAATTGGGAGTTGGCTTGCATCAGGTCAAAGTTCTACGATAACAGGAACCTATGCAGGGCAGTATGTCATGCAGGTAGACTATTTCATGTTTTTTTTTACCATGTTCTGTGTGTCCACTTTTAAGCATTGATAACCTTTAGATGTTTCTAATTCTTCCCCTACAAATTTTTTCCTTCTTTTAGGGGTTTCTTGATTTACGACGACGCCATGGATTCGGAATATGTTAACTCGTTGCTTAGCCATAGTTCCTAGTTTGATTGTCGCGGTCATTGGTGGTTCTGCTGGGGCTGGGAAGCTCATAATAATTGCATCTGTAAGATTTCCTTGTCATCAATTTTTCTGTAGTTGTTTTGGTACTAAAATCTTCGAATGCTTTTTTACTTGACAATATGTCTATTACAAACTATGCTGTTTAATTTGTCTTGTTATCATATCACGATAATTTCTCATATATTTGTAACTCAGCTACATTGTGGTCACAACTACTCATAACTGCACTGTTGGCTTCATGTGTGTTCAAAAAGGATTAAGCAGGGCCACACACGTGGTTATATAAAGTTACATAAGCATCGACATGGCATCATTTTTATAATTCCTGTTGTTGTGTATGCATTCATTTTTGTTTACAACATAACTGATTTCTGCTAAAGCCCTTCTTTGTCTGCTGATCAGATGATCCTATCATTTGAGCTTCCCTTTGCTCTGGTACCACTCCTCAAGTTCACTAGTAGCAAAACCAAGATGGGGGTACATGTTAACTCTACCATGGTATATTTTCTTTATTAACACAAATTTGCTAAAGCACTTCTTTGTCTGCTTTTGTAATAAGAAATTAGTGAAGTAGACTTCGAAAGAGACTTTTAAGCTTTCAAAAAGGTCAGAAATGGGCCTATGACAATGACAAGTAGTAGGTCAGACTCAGGCGTTGCAAAACATAACTTAACTTATTCCCACCTCTATGACTAATATTTTGGAAGTAAAAGACTTTTGTTCTGTATGTGTTGTCTGACATAGTATTTACTCAATCTCAATTGCAGATATCCGCCATTACTTGGATAATCGGTTCCCTTATTATGGTTATTAATATATACTACTTAATGAATGGTTTCATCAAGCTGCTTATTCATAGTGACATAGAAATTGTGGCAAAGGTGTTTCTTGGGATATTAGGATTTTCAGGCATGGCAGTATATTTGGCCGGTATAGCAATCTTGTGCTTCGCAAAAAAAGAGGGTACACATCTTTTGGCTCTAACAGCACCTGAAAGTCAGCAAATGACAAATGAACAAGTAAATGGATCAATCTATTCTCTTCAAAGAGAAGACATAGTAAACATGCAATTGCCTCAGAGAAGTAGTCCTGCAGATCTTGACTGAAAAATATATGTCAATAAGATATAGATTAGCAAGATAGATAAATAAATATCATTTTGTTAATTTCTAGAGTTTACAATAGATTGCTAGGAAACTGTCTTTTGACATCACTTGGGTGAAATTGCTAACCTTTTGATTTTTCATGTGATGTCCATCATAATGGACTGATTCTAATTATTGGGAACATGTGTGAAAAGACCTGCTTTTTCTCCGCATTAATTCTTCTAATTGACTCTTCTGAACTTATAGATATGTTTGGATTTGTGGAAGAAAATAGAGCAAATAAAATTAGGATGAAAATGGAATTGGGTTAAGTATGTTTTTTCATCTCTCTCTTTAGTCGCACAGGGACAGGCCTAAGCTAAGCCTTGTGTGGGCTAGGGCCCTCGTTGGGGAGAAAAAATTAGACTATTTCTTTTCCGACAATTCCTCTCTTCTCAGGCGCCCTACCGAATTCCGAAAATGTCATTGAGATTTTCGGATATATAATTCAAAGAGTTTTTCCCTTATTTTTCGGAAAAATGTTTGTTTTTTCTTCACCAATTTAGATTATAAAATCCAAAAAAGAACTACTTTGGATATAATCTGAAACATCCCCTATCCACCTCTCTTGTAACAAGAACTCGAGAAAAAACAGATTTGGATTATGTAATCCGAACTCTATTAGCAGAAAGACTGAGTCTGTTCGTAATGGACAATCAATTTAAGAACCATATTAACCAAACTAATTACAATCATTGTGTTTTAGGTCATTGTTAGTTGTTCCCGCTGTGTTCCAGTCGATGGTTTATAGGCTAGTTGATCGGTTTGCTTCGAAACATGGACATAAAATCAGAAAAACCCTAAAAAGAGTTCGGATTATATAATCCAAACATGAGTATTTTCATAATTGAATAGGGTGCATGAGCTGTGAGAAGAGATTAGGGTGGGAGAAGAAATAATAAAAAAAATTATACTATATACTCTATAAGAAAGGACCACACATAGAAATAATATGATTTATTTAATAAGTTGTGCACACTTAAATAAATAACTCAAGCGGCAAATTCCTCCACTCTCGTAATTGTTTAGTTATTTATATAGAGTAATATTTTTATTGACTTTGAAAATGAGAAAATCATTAAATGTTACTGATATCAGAATATATTAGAGAATGGAAGAGAACATTTGTGAAGTGTATTTATGCTTTTAAAAATAAACTGATATATAAACTTAATCCTACAAATTTATATATGTTGCCCACTACTTAAAAGTTACGGGTCCATCTCTATAACAATTTACTATTTACTACTCCCAAAATCAAACCAACTCAGTAGAAAGCTGTAAACCGACCAAACCGAAAACTGCAAAAAAATTGTGTTCAGACCAATTTTTCACTCAGCCGCGTGGTTTGGTTCGGTTTGCGGTTTTTGTTTTGCCATCCGAACCAAATCGCAGGCTACTCAGTCCAAACACTCTGCCAATGTAGCCAGGATCGAGTGATTTTTCCTCTTTTATTAGTTGTTTTTCCTCTGTGTCCTTTGTTTTCTCTATTTTTTTTGCTCGTTTCCTCTGTTTTTCCTCTATTTTCTTTGTTGTTTTGCTTGGTTCCTCTGTTTTTTTCATTTTCTCTGTTTATATCTCTCAACTCTATCAACAACCTAGCGATCCTACTTATAAACCGTGTAAGTTCCTGTTGAATGAACAAAAGTAAGTATTAGTTTTTATATCGTTCCACAGGGATTAATGTGATATCATATTCCGTTCAACTTCGATTATCGTTTTAAGTTAGGGTTTAATCGTTTGTTTACTACACTACTCATACTTTTAAAACATAATAAATAAATGGTAGAGTAATAGGACATAGAAGGTGTTTAGGATTGACTTTCATCAATCAAACATTGGTTATATCCGATTGATTACAAATACGAATTCTAGCGTTTTCTATATATTGCATTATTACGTATTGCTCATCAACATCATTGATTTCCCAAATGACATCGTGAGATCGATTGTATCGTTTAATCGATGATTCTCAATCCATTAAACGATCCAAAAGCATTATGATCCAATACTATAATGTAATTATCAAAACCAAATCCCATTTCTAGAATTTCTTGTCTTGATAGAAAATCATTCTAAACCTAGATTCAAAAGCCTTTTTCAACAACATTTAAATCAAACATAAGATTGAAAAGCAAGAAGAAATTCAATGGTATATAAAAATTGCTAGAATCATATATTGAATAATCAAAAGTTTACAACATGAGTGATTACCTATCAATCCCAACAAAGGAGATTGGTTGATCATTATCATGACAACTCTTGCAAAATAGGAAAGAAAGATGAAGATTTGTGAGAGCTTGATGTCTCAAAGCTTCCTAAGATCTTCTTCAATCCAAATCTAATTGCTATTTGATGTTTTCCTCCTTCTATGCCTATTCTCTCTCAAAGATTATAAGTTTTCTAAGCTCTGGAAAAATAAATATTCTGATAAAAAACTATCTCTCTAAGAAATGAGCTTAAAAATCCTTAAATATGCTGAGATAATGCACGCTCGCTACAAGCGACCAGTCTGTCGCTTGTAGCGAGGACTTCAGTTGGCCAATCATAGAGCTCCACGTCACCATCAGCATTAAACCGCCCCTTTGGTCGCTATAGCGACCAGGTCTGTCGCTACTAGCGACCAGCCTTTGAAATTCCCTGCCTAGGCTCGCTTCAAGCGTCCAGTTCATCGCTACAAGCGATGAACTCTTGATAATCCCTGCCTAAGCTCGCTACTAGCGATGGATGCTGCGCTTCAAGCGATGGCTTCCTGGAAATCCCTGCCTATTCTCGCTACTAGCGATGAGTCCTGCGCTTGTAGCGATGGCATCAAGAAAACCTTCAATCTTTTGCATCAATCAGGTTCAAGCATGTATTTCCTGCATAAACACATGGGGTAAGGCTTAGGATCACATTCATTGCATTTTTAACACATTTATGCCCTAATCCTAAGATAACTTGTACAACAAGTAAACATAAGTGCCTAAATTTGTACCAAAATTAACAACATTTAAGCACTTATCAAACTCTCCCCAACTTACATTTTGGTTTGTCCTCAAACCAAAGAACAAAAGGAAATTTTTCATAGCTTTGAAAACCACAGTATTGAGCAATTTAGCAAAGGATTCAAAAGTGCGAAGAATTAAAATATCAAACGAGTGATTCAAATGTGATTGCGCAAGCTTAAGTCCAGTTTCTCATTAAACAAGATACATTCTACAAATGTGAACTAGTTCTAAACACAAGGAATTAAATCATACAATCCTAAACAAGCAACATGTTTAAATTTGAACCAAACCTAACACACTTCTATATAAAGTATATGAACAATTGAAATCATTTGTGAGGGTTATGAACACTCATCCAATAAACATGATAACATACAATCAAATTAGGTGTCTATCTAATTATCATTTCCACAAGCATAAAAGGCATTGATCAAAAGGACTTTAAGGGTTGTACTTGGGCTAGGCTACAAAAGAATTGTCATATGTGGGATATTTGAATTCAAATGGCCAAGCAAAAGGAAACATTCAGTCTAATTACAACTTCCTTCTTTCTCCAATACAACACTTGGTGAATTTCTTTCTTTTCTATTCTTGATTGATTCTTGACAACTTTTCTTTTTCTTTGAAATCTTGCAAACCTTTTCATTTTTCTCTTTTCTTTTTCTTGGTTTGCTTTTCTTTCTTTTTTTCATTTCTTTTTCTTTTCTTGTTGTCAAGATCAATTAACATCATTCACCATACATTGACTTAAATAAAACCTTCCTTTCTCCCCAACTTATTCCAATGATACCCTAATCGAATGTTCCTTTGTTATTATGGCAAAGGTCAATAAAAACGACGGATAAGGGTTCAAAAGAAAACAACTATCAGAATTTAATAAAGAGTTAACTGTGACTGAATTTTTTTACAAACTCCGGCAATTTAAATAAGCAGATGAGCTTATTAAATTGACAGTCCACAGTTAACAATTCTGATTCCATTAGGCTCAGATGGGTTAACAGATACTCACACATCTCACAGGGTAGGTTCATTTGGTCAAGTATTTCTCTCAATTTCAAAAAATTGCCTTGATCATTTCAATGCTCTTATACAAATTAAAACAACAACAGATTTAACATAATATGACTGAGTTAAACATGGTATTGGTCTCCTGCATATATATACATTGGTTGAGGATTCCTCACATTTTTGGCTAGTTCTACATTGGTTCAAAACTAAACACATGCTTGCTTAAAACTGAATAAATTAACTTGTGCGTGTAAAGAACTTATTCACATTAAAGAATAACCTAGAAAAACGAGAAAACGAGTACCTTAGCTGCGCGCTTTAACACTCATTCTTATCATTATCACTCAGATGATTCACAGTTCAAGCATTGCTTTTGAATCAATCATCTTTCTTTCAAAATTTGTTGGGATTTTCAAAAAATTTTAACATAAATACTAAAGCATAAATAAAATATAACTATACTAACATGCTATAACAAAAATTAAATAACATAAACATAATTAACTTAAACCAAAAGAGTACATCATCCAAAGTACAAAAGAAATACTCAAAGTACATAGCATAAATCAAAATGTTAAAGTACAAAGCTGAATAAATAAAATGAAAGGGAAAACAAATCAAGATCTGCTGCTGCATCAATCTGAATCTGTGGCCATGTCGTCCTCAGAGTCAGTCAAGTCAGCTGCCATGCGATCAATAGAGTTTGTAGCATATGAAGAATCATCACCCAGATCAGCATCGATATCTGCGTCGTCATCACCATCGTCTCCAGCATCCTGATCATCACCAGCACCAGCTGCCTCTGCCCCCTCCTGGAAAGAATGGCCTGTCCCCAGGCCAAGCAATATGCTCGGAGAAGAACGCAGGTGTCCACGGGCTCTGGCCACTGTCGTGCAGATGGCTCTGAAGCGTAGTAAGTGCCCGATGATTTGACGCATTCTGCGCCAACAGAAGAGAGCTCACAGTAGCTGAATCCCAACTCGATAAGTCCAAAGGTGGAATGGTCGGGTGGCTAGGGTGGCTAGTAGTCTGAGGTGGTGGTGGTGGCATATGAGAAGGTCCTGCTGAGTATGACGGTCCGGCTGAGGTATGAGGTGGTGATGGTGGGGCAACAGGTGCAGGTGCAGAGCAATACCTATTGATGTATCTATCATCAATAGGATTTTTAATCTCCTCATCAACTTGTGATGGCATATGAACTCTAGCTCTCCTACATAGACCCATAATCAACCCGGGAAAAGTCAAAGGACATTTAGGTTTGGCCGGGGGTAATAGTCCACTTTCAGCAACTATCCTCATCCATTAGCAATCAGCCTAGCTACGTCCACTTGACGCTGAGTGAGGATGTAATGGACTAGGGGGGTCACATCTAAAGTGGTGGAGGAGGTGTGAGATTTGGGGCGGATGTTATATAAAATCAGGGTAAGGATTACCTGAGCCTCAGTGGTCATGTGCTCACGGAATGCTCGGAAAGGCTTCCCCGAAGCCCTACTCACGTCATAACTCTCCCCCTTGGAAGATGTCCTGTGCTATGCTGTCGTGGTCCCAGTCACCACTCCTCTGACGCTCACCGAAATCACAAAGTGCAGTGGGTGCAAGCGGATTATCTTCTTCATCATCAACTAGCTCCAACGGCTTGCCCAGATATGAGTTGATGGACATGCGGTCGAATGTGACGGTGCGCCCACGCACGTAGGTCGTGAAGGTAAACTCATCAGACGGATCGGCGGGGATCGCGTTCGCGTAAAACTCGCGCACGATCTCATAGTTGATCCTCCTAGGTGGTGTACAAAGAACACCCCACTTCCTCTCTTTTATCATGGCTGCTAATCCGCCATATTCCCCTTCTTCTGAAATCTCGAACCTTTTCTCTGACCAGATGCGTCTTGTCCTCAGTTCCTCGTATCTCTCTTGGTTCCTCCAGCTGAGGAAACGAGCTGCATCGTGTTGTGGAATATTGACCCTTGGTCTTGACGAGGAACTTTCAACGTTCCTTTGACGTTTTGAAGATGTTTTAGGTGCCGTTCAACCTCCTACGGTGATGACAAACTGGAATACACTTGAGGAGAAATTCCTTGAGAGGTTCTTCCCTCAGAATCGGTTTATGGAGGCGAAGACAACCATTGCGGTGTTTTCACAAGGTACAAGTGAAACACTATGTGAAGCCTGGGAGCGTTTCAAGTCAATGCTCAGACGATGTCCGAACCATGGATTTGATGAGTTAACACAAATTCATCTCTTCCGGAACGGAATGCAACAACAATCAAAGCTTTTGCTTGACGCTGCAGCTGGTGGTTCTTTAATGGCCAAGAGCGCGGAGGATGCTGTTGCTATTATTGATAGAATGGCGTTGAACGATCACCAAGCTCATCACAACCGGAGCCAAAGCCAAAGGAAGACGGAATCTTAGAGTTGGGAACTAATGATGCGATCCTTGCACAAAACAAGTTGCTCACGCAACAAGTGGAAGAGTTGACAAAGAAAATGGCCAACCTTCCCCAACAAATGAAGGACATCAGAACGAGCAAAGAAGACAACACCAAGTCGCATCTTGCGAGCTTTGTTCGGGAGATCACCCAACCGGATTCTGTCCACCCCCCACAGAAGAGGTAAGCTATGTTGGTAATCAACCAAGGCCTCAACAATTCCAAAACCAATTCCAAAGCCATCCAAACAACTTCCCAAGAGGGAATAACCCAAATTATGGCCAAGGTTGGAGAGGAGAAGCTGGGCAGTACAACCGACAACCTTACCAGAACTATAACCAATATCAACCTCCACAACAAAACCGCAACCAATCCACTGATGAAACCCTCAATCTATTCATGCAGCAGTCAATGGCCAACCAGAAGAACACTGATGCGTCCATTAAAAATCTGGAGACGCAGGTGGGTCAATTGGCACAACAACTTTCACAAGCTACTCAACAAGGCGGAACCTTTACCGCCAACACACAAACCAACCCGAAGGATCATGCATCATCATCGAAATGACAATTAAGTCATTTTGATGAGGAAGTCCTTGCAACAAGAGACAACGAAAATTGCAAGGCAATAGCTACAAGGAGCGGGAAGGTAATTGGCCAAGGTATCGGGGACAATTTAGAAGTAGAGAGAAAGGTGGTTGAGAATGAGGTGAAGAGAAGGATGAAGATGAAGGGCGTGAGGAAGAAAGAGATGTACATATAGAGGATGTAGAAGTAGAAAAAATAATAAGGATGTAGTTGAAAATGAAAACATTGTATGGAAGAAGGATGTGGTGAAGGAGAAGAGCAAGAAGCAAGAATAGTGAAGAATGCACCAACACCGCACCTACCTTACCCAACTACACCAGCCAAAAAAGAGAAGGAGAGGCAGTTTGCTAGGTTCCTTGAAGTTTTCAAGAGGTTACAAATCAACATACCATTCTCGGAAGCCTTAGAGCAAATGCCTACCTATGCCAAGTTCATGAAGGAAATCCTTTCCAAGAAGAGAAGGTTCAATGAAGAAGAAACAATTTTGCTAGATGCAAATTGTAGTGAGATCATCCAGAACACATTGGCAAGAAAGAAGAGAGATCCGGGCAAAGTTACATTGCTCGTGTCCATTGGCAATGTGATGTCGGCAAGGCACTTATTGATTTGGGTTCAAGCATCAACCTAATACCACTATCCGTTGTCAAAAGGATAGGTCATATAGTTGTGAAGAGAACCAACTTAACCTTGCAATTGGCCGACAAATCCTACACTCGTCCATTGGGAATTGCTGAAGACGTGTTGGTGAAAGTCGACAAGTTCTTGTTCCCCGTCGACTTTGTAGTGATGGATATTCCGGAGGATGATGATGTGCCACTACTTCTTGGAAGAACTTTCATGCAAACGGCACGGATGATGATTGATCTTGACGGAGGCTTAATGAAGGTCCGTGTGGACGATGAAGAAGTCAATTTCAACATCCATGAAGCCATGAGGTTCCCTAGTGATAAAGCTGCGTGTCTCAAGATGGATGCAACGGAAGAATTGATAGTTGATACGAGAAACCAGTTGCATGATTTGACGCATCTTGAGAGAGTTTTGACAAACGCACTAAGTATCCTAGGAGAAGAAGATGAGCTAGAGCTTGAAGAGTGTTTGAAGGAGCTCGATTCGTTGAAGGAAATTCCTCCTCATAAAGCAATAATCGAGGAATTGACGAATGATGCTAAAGTAGAAGAAGTGAAACCGGAGATGAAGATATTACCCTCACATTTGAAGTATGTGTTTCTTGACAAGAGGGTACCAAACCGGTGATCATTAGTAGCTCCTTATCAAACCATGAAGAAACAAGATTGGTCGAAGTTTTGAAGTCCAACAAGGAAGCAATAGGTTGGACACTATCCGACTTAAAAGGGATAAGTCCTTCCTATTGTATGCACAAGATCATGATGGAAGAGGATTATAAGCCGGTGGCACAACCTCAAAGACGGCTAAACCCAAACATGAAAGAAGTAGTCCGGAAAGAAGTAGTGAAGCTACTAGAAGCCGGCATGATATATCCGATCTCGGATAGCTCTTGGGTTAGTCCGGTTCAAGTTGTCCCTAAGAAGGGAGGTATGACGGTTATCACAAATGAGAAGAATGAGCTCATACCGACAGAACCGTGACCGGTTGGAGGATGTGTATTGACTACCGGAGGTTGAACAAAGCAACGAGAAAGGATCATTTTCCTCTACCATTTATGGATCAAATGCTAGAGAGGCTGTCAGGACAAGCTTTTTACTGTTTCCTTGACGGGTATTCAGGTTACAATCAGATATCGGTGAATCCAGACGATCACGAGAAGACTGCTTTCACATGTCCTTTTGGGGTATTCGCATATCGACGCATGCCGTTCGGTTTATGTAACGCTCCAGCAACATTTCAAAGATGCATGCAAGCTATATTTGCCGACTTGATAGAGAAAAGCATTGAAGTGTTCATGGACGACTTCTCAGTTTTCGGGTCATCATTTGATTTGCTTGGAAAATCTGGACACGGTACTGAAAAGGTGCAAGGAAACCAACTTGGTGCTCAATTGGGAGAAGTGTCACTTCATGGTAACCGAGGGTATTGTCCTTGGTCACAAGATCTCCTCCAAGGGTATCGAAGTTGATAAAGCTAAGGTCGACGTGATAGGGAAACTTCCACCACCAGTCAATGTCAAAGGAATCCGAAGCTTCCTAGGCCATGCCGGGTTCTATCGGAGATTCATCAAAGACTTCTCAAAAATCGCAAAGCCATTGAGCAACTTGCTCAACAAAGATAAGTCTTTTGATTTTGATATTGATGTTTAAATGCATTTAATAGTTTAAAGGATAGCTTAACATCCGCACCCATAATCACCGCACCAAACTGGATATACGATTTTGAACTTATGTGCGATGCAAGTGATTATGCGGTAGGCGCGGTGTTAGGTCAACGCAAAAACAAAATTTTTCATGCTATACACTACGCAAGTAAAGTTTTAAATGACGCACAAGTCAATTATGCTACCACTGAAAAAGAATTACTTGCCATAGTGTTTGCATTAGAAAAATTTCGTTCATATCTCATAGGTTCGAAAATTGTTATCTGGACTGACCATGCAGCTATCAAGTACTTGATTACCAAACCCGACTCAAAGCCGAGACTCATCCGTTGGATGTTGCTACTCCAAGAGTTTGATTTGGAGATTAAGGACAAGAAGGGGACTGAGAACCTAGTAGCTGATCATCTGTCCAGATTGGTGAACAAAGAGATAACGAAGAATGAAAGGGACATCCTTGAAGAGTTCCCGGATGAACAGTTGCTTATGGTGCAAGAAAGACCATGGTTCGCGGACATGGCCAATTACAAAGCAACGGGGTTCATTCCGGAGGATTACACATGGCAAATGAAGAAGAGGTTGTTGAGAGACGCCACTCAATTCATTTGGGATGACCCATACTTATTCAAGATTGGAGTAGACCACTTAATAAGAAGATGTGTTGCTAGAGAAGAAGCCAAGGACATCATGTGGCATTGTCACAACTCGCCATATGGTGGTCACTACAGTGGAGAAAGAACTGGAGCTAAAGTTCTTCAAGCTGGCTTTTATTGGCCCTCGTTGTTCAAAGATTGTTATGAACATGTGAAAGAATGCGAGAGTTGCCAGAAGACCGGAGGGATTTCAAAGAGGAATGAAATGCCTCTACAAAGTATCCTTGAAGTCGAAGTCTTCGATGTTGGGGTATTGACTTTGTAGGGCCATTTCCATCTTCTTTGAACAACGAGTATATTCTGGTGGCTGTTGATTACGTTTCAAAGTGGGTTGAAGCAATAGCATCTCAGAAAGCCGACAGCAAAACGGTGGTCAAGTTTCTGAAAAGAAACATCTTCTCCCGATTTGGAACTCCAAGAGTGCTAATAAGTGATGGAGGTTCTCACTTCTGCAATCAGCAGTTAGCAAAAGCACTTGAGCACTATGGAGTAAAGCACAAGGTAGCTTCACCATACCATCCACAGACGAACGGTCAAGCCGAGGTATCCAACCGTGAAATCAAGCGGATTCTTGAGAAGACCGTGTCATCTTCAAGGAAGGATTGGGCGATGAAACTGGACGAAGCGTTGTGGGCCTATAGGACCGCATACAAAGCTCCTACGGGTTTCACACCATTCCAGTTGGTGTATGGGAAGGCATGCCACTTGCCGGTCGAGTTGGAGCACAAAGCGTTTTGGGCGCTCAAGTTTTTGAACTTTGATCAAGAGCAAGCTGGGGAGAAGAGGAAACTTCAAATGCATGAGTTAGAGGAGATGCGTGACCAAGCCTATCAGTCAAGCAAGCTCTATAAGGAAAAGGTTAAACGGTATCATGACAAGAAGATCATGAAGAGGGAATTCAAGCCTGGTCAGATGGTCCTGCTGTTCAATGCAAGACTGCGATTATTTCCGGGTAAATTGAAGTCCAAGTGGTCCGGTCCGTTCATGATAAAGGAAGTAAAACCTTATGGAGCTGTGGAACTTGAGGATCCTATCACCAAGTCGACGGACAGTGAATGGACAAAGGCTTAAGCCATATTTTGGAGGTGAAGTCGTTCGACACACGACGACGATTTCACTCATCGATTCATATGCATAAGCGAAACAGGCGTCGATCTAATGACGTTAAACAAGAGCTTGTTGGGAGGCACCCCAATTTTGTAAGTATGTTGTGTTTTGTGTTAGTTTACTTCTGTACAAGTATTTAGTATGTTGGTGTTGGCAAGAAGAACTCAAATTTATTTTTCTGTTTTCTGTCATGGTCGCTACAGCGACCAACTCATCGCTGTAGCGATGGAATTTACACTTGTCGCTGTAGCGACGCACTTGTCGCTTGTAGCGACAGTTTTTGCACTTGCGCTTGTAGCGCAACAGTACGCTTGTAGCGATGGGCTTTTTGCCTGTCGCTGTAGCGACGAATCGCGCGCTTGTAGCGAGCGTATCAGAAAACAGTTTTATTAACCAATGCCACTACTGTCGCTTCAGTAACCCCCAACTGCCTTCTTTAATGCTATAGCCGTTGTTTTCTTTTACTTTCGCACCCTTTACACTTCCATTCCCATTATCTTTCATCTCTGCATCTATCACTTTGCATTCTGACAAAAATCTGCAAAATCACACCATACTCCTGTTTAATCTCACTCATCAACTCTTCAGGTATGTATTTCGCACCCTCTGTCAAGGATTAGTTGCTTTTTACTTCTCATTTGTGCCTGCATGCTGATTTTACATTTTAGGGTTTAGGGTTTACGAATTTTGAACTTAAATCATGCCCTTTGTATACCCATTGTGCCTAGCTTAAGTTGTTATAAATGAACGAAAATCACTAGGAAACTCTCTTTTAATCCTCTTGTTCATAGGATTTCTATTTTTGGAAAAACCCTTTGTAAAAATTTCAAATAAATTAGGGTTTTTGAGGATTTAGGAAGTTTAGGTGATTGTTAGTCATTTATTTTAGCTTTAATGTTGATTTCGCATGCTACAACCAAGTTTAAATCAAGAAAAACATGAAAATCTGAAAAGGGTCTTCCTCGCTACAGTACGCTTGTAGCGAGGGAAAGAGGCATTTTCTGGGTTTCGTCGCTACAGCGACCAAGCTGTCGCTTGTAGCGAGCGACCCAGAATTTGTTTTATTTTTGTTTTGATTGATATTGACTTGTGTCCTACCTGACTTTTATCTGTTTTAACTCATTGTGTAGGAATGGCACCCAAAACATCTTCAAACGTCAAAGGAACGTTGAAAGTTCCTCGTCAACCAAGGGTCAATATTCCACAACACGATGCAGCTCGTTTCCTCAGCTGGAGGAACCAAGAGAGATACGAGGAACTGAGGACAAGAAGAATTGGTCCGAGAAGAGGTTCGAATTTCTGAAGAAGGGGAATATGGCGGATTAGCAGCCATGATAAAGAGAGGAAGTGGGGATTCTTTGCACACCACCGAGGAGGATCAACTATGAGATCGTGCGCGAGTTTTACGCGAACGCGATCCCCGCCGATCCGTCTGATGAGTTTACCTTCACGACTTACGTGCGTGGGCGCACCGTCACATTCGACCGCATGTCCATCAACGCATATCTGGGCAAGCCTTTGGAGCTGGTCGAGGAAGAAGAATCCGCTTGCACCCACTGCACTGTGATTTCGTGAGCGTCAGAGGAGTGGTGACTGGGACCACGACAGCATAGCACAGGACATCTTCCAAGCGGGGAAGAGTTATGACGTGAGTAGGGCTTCGGGAAGCCTTTCCGAGCATTCCGTGAGCACATGACCACTGAGGCTCAGGTAATCCTTACCCTGATTTTATATAACATCCGCCCCAAATCTCACACCTCCTCCACCTTTAGATGTGACCCCCCTAGTCCATTACATCCTCACTCAGCGTCAAGTGGACGTAGCTAGGCTGATTGCTAATGAGATGAGGATAGTTGCTGAAAGTGGACTATTACCCCCGGCCAAACCTAAATGTCCTTTGACTTTTCCCGGGTTGATTATGGGTCTATGTAGGAGAGCTAGAGTTCATATGCCATCACAAGTTGATGAGGAGATTAAAAATCCTATTGATGATAGATACATCAATAGGTATTGCTCTGCACCTGCACCTGTTGCCCCACCATCACCACCTCATACCTCAGCCGGACCGTCATACTCAGCAGGACCTTCATATGCCACCACCACCACCTCAGACTACTAGCCACCCTAGCCACCCGACCATTCCACCTTTGGACTTCGAGTTGGGATTCAGCTACTGTGAGCTCTCTTCTGTTGGCGCAGAATGCGTCAAATCATCGGGCACTCTACGCTTCAGAGCCATCTGCACGACAGTGGCCAGAGCCCGTGGACACCTGCGTTCTTCTCCGAGCATATTGCTTGGCCTGGGGACAGGCCATTCTTTCCAGGAGGGGCAGAGGCAGCTGGTGCTGGTGATGATCAGGATGCTGGAGACGATGGTGATGACGACGCAGATGTCGATGCTGATCTGGGTGATGATTCATATGCTACAAACTCTATTGATCGCATGGCAGCTGACTTGACTGACTCTGAGGACGACATGGCCACAGATTCAGATTGATGCAGAGCAGCAGATCTTGATTTGTTTTCCCTTTCATTTTATTTATTCAGCTTTGTACTTTAACATTTTGATTTGCTTTGTACTTTGAGTATTTCTTTGTACTTGGATGATGTACCTTTTTGGTTTAAGTTATTATGTTTATGTATTTAATTTTGTTATCATGTTAGTATAGTTATATTTATTTATGCTTTAGTATTTATTTAAAATTTTTTGAAAATCCCAACAAATTTTGAAAGAAAGATGATTGATTCAAAAGCAATGCTTGAACTGTGAATCATCTGAGTGATAATGATAAGAATGAGTGTTAAAGCGCGCAGCTAAGGTACTCGTTTTCTCGTTTTTCTAGGTATATTCTTTAATGTGAATAAGTTCTTTACACGCACAAGTTAATTTATTCAGTTTTAAGCAAGCATGTGTTTAGTTTTGAACCAATGTAGAACTAGCCAAAAATGTGAGGAATCCTCAACCAATGTATATATATGCAGGAGACCAATACCATGTTTAACTCAGTCATATTATGTTAAATCTGTTGTTGTTTTAATTTGTATAAGAGCATTGAAATGATCAAGGCAATTTTTTGAAATTGAGAGAAATACTTGACCAAATGAACCTACCCTGTGAGATGTGTGAGTATCTGTTAACCCATCTGAGCCTAATGGAATCAGAATTGTTAACTGTGGACTGTCAATTTAATAAGCTCATCTGCTTATTTAAATTGCCGGAGTTTGTAAAAAAATTCAGTCACAGTTAACTCTTTTTAAATTCTGATAGTTGTTTTCTTTTGAACCCTTATCCGTCGTTTTTATTGACCTTTGCCATAATAACAAAGGAACATTCGATTAGGGTATCATTGGAATAAGTTGGGGAGAAAGGAAGGTTTTATTTAAGTCAATGTATGGTGAATGATGTTAATTGATCTTGACAACAAGAAAAGAAAAAGAAATGAAAAAAAAAGAAAGCAAACCAAGAAAAAGAAAAGAGAAAAATGAAAAGGTTTGCAAGATTTCAAAGAAAAAGAAAAGTTGTCAAGAATCAATCAAGAATAGAAAAGAAAGAAATTCACCAAGTGTTGTATTGGAGAAAGAAGGAAGTTGTAATTAGATTGAATGTTTCCTTTTGCTTGGCCATTTGAATTCAAATATCCCACATATGACAATTCTTTTGTAGCCTAGCCCAATTACAACCCTTAAAGTCCTTTTGATCAATGCCTTTTATGCTTGTGGAAATGATAATTAGATAGACACATAATTTGATTGTATGTTATCATGTTTATTGGATGAGTGTTCATAACCCTCACAAATGATTTCAATTGTTCATATACTTTATATAGAAGTGTGTTAGGTTTGGTTCAAATTTAAAATGTTGCTTGTTTAGGATTGTATGATTTAATTCCTTGTGTTTAGAACTAGTTCACATTTGTAGAATGTATCTTGTTTAATGAGAAACTGGACTTAAGCTTGCGCAATCACATTTGAATCACTCTTTGATATTTTCTTCGCACTTTTGAATCCTTTGCTAAATTGCTCAATACTGTGGTTTTCAAAGCTATGAAAAATTTCCTTTTGTTCTTTGGTTTGAGGACAAACCAAAATGTAAGTTGGGGAGAGTTTGATAAGTGCTTAAATGTTGTTATATTTTGGTACAAATTTAGGCACTTATGTTTACTTGTTGTACAAGTTATCTTAGGATTAGGGCATAAATGTGTTAAAAATGCAATGAATGTGATCCTAAGCCTTACCCCATGTGTTTATGCAGGAAATACATGCTTGAACCTGATTGATGCAAAAGATTGAAGGTTTTCTTGATGCCATCGCTACAAGCGCAGACTCATCGCTAGTAGCGAGGATAGGCAGGGATTTCCAGGAAGCCATCGCTTGAAGCGCAGCATCCATCGCTAGTAGCGAGCTTAGGCAGGGATTATCAGGAGTTCATCGCTTGTAGCGATGAACTGGACGCTTGAAGCGAGCCTAGGCAGGGAATTTCAAAGGCTGGTCGCTAGTAGCGACAGACCTGGTCGCTATAGCGACCAAAGGGGCGGTTTAATGCTGATGGTGACGTGGAGCTCTATGATTGGCCAACTGAAGTCCTCGCTACAAGCGACAGACTGGTCGCTTGTAGCGAGCGTGCATTATCTCAGCATATTTAAGGATTTTTAAGCTCATTTCTTAGAGAGATAGTTTTTTATCAGAATATTTATTTTTCCAGAGCTTAGAAAACATATAATCTTTGAGAGAGAATAGTCATAGAAGGAGGAAAACATCAAATAGCAATTAGATTTGGATTGAAGAAGATCATTAGAAGCTTTGAGACATCAAGCTCTCAACTATCTTCATCTTTCTTTCCTATTTTGCAAGAGTTGTCATGATAATGATCAACCAATCTCCTTTGTTGGGATTGATAGGTAATCAATCACTCATGTTGTAAACTTTTGATTATTCAATATATGATTCTAGCAATTTTTATATACCATTGAATTTCTTCTTGCTTTTCAATCTTATGTTTGATTTAAATGTTGTTGAAAAAGGCTTTTGAATCTAGGTTTAGAATGATTTTCTATCAAGAAGAAATTCTAGAAATGGGATTTGGTTTTGATAATTACATTATAGTATTGGATCATAATGCTTTTGGATCGTTTAATGGATTGAGAAATCATCGATTAAACGATACAATCGATCTCACGATGTCATTTGGGAAATCAATGATGTTGATGAGCAATACGTAATAATGCAATATATAAGAAAACGCTAGAATTCGTATTTGTAATCAATCGGATATAACCAATGTTTGATTGATGAAAGTCAATCCTAAACACCTTCTATGTCCTATTACTCTACCATTTATTTATTATGTTTTAAAAGTATGAGTAGTGTAGTAAAACAAACGATTAAACCCTAACTTAAAACGATAATCGAAGTTGAACGGAATATATATCACATTAATCCCTGTGGAACGATATAAAAACTAATACTTACTTTTGTTCATTCAACAAAATGAACACGGCGCCATTTTGTTGATTTGCAATCTCTTGAAAACTTCAAGGAACCTAGCAAACTGCCTCTCCTTCTCTTTTTTGGCTGGTGTAGTTGGATAAGGTAGGTGCGGTGTTGGTGCATTCTTCACTATTTCTTGCTTCTTGCTCTTCTCCTTCACCACATCCTTCTTCCATACAATATTCTCATTTTCAACTACATCCTTATTATTTTTTTCTACTTCTACATCCTCTATATGTACATCCTCCGTTTCTTCCTCACGTCCTTCATCTTCATCCTTCTCTTTCACCTCATTCTCAACCACCCTTCTCTCTACTTCAAGATTATCCCCTATACCTTTGCCAATTACCTTCCCGCTCCTTGTAGCTATTGCCTTGCAATTTTCGTTGTCTCTTGTTGCAAGGACTTCCTCATCAAAATGACTTAATTGTCATTTCGATGATGATGCATGATCCTTCGGGTTGGTTTGTGTGTTGGCGGTAAAGGTTCCGCCTTGTTGAGTAGCTTGAGAAAGTTGTTGTGCCAATTGACCCACTTGCGTCTCCAGGTTTTTAATGGACGCATCAGTGTTCTTCTGGTTGGCCATTGACTGCTGCATAAATAGATTGAGGGTTTCATCAGTGGATTGGTTGCGGTTTTGTTGTGGAGGTTGATATTGGTTATAGTTCTGGTAAGGTTGTCGGTTGTACTGCCCAGCTTCTCCTCTCCAACCTTGGCCATAATTAGGATTATTCCCTCTTGGGAAGTTGTTTGGATGGCTTTGGAATTGGTTTTGAAACTGTTGAGGCCTTGGTTGATTACCAACATAGCTTACCTCTTCTGTGGGGGGTGGACAGAATCCGGTTGGGTGATCTCCCGAACAAAGCTCGCAAGATGCGACTTGGTGTTGTCTTCTTTGCTCGTTCTGAATGTTCTTCATTTGTTGGGGAAGGTTGGCCATTTTCTTTGTCAACTCTTCCACTTGTTGCGTGAGCAACTTGTTTTGTGCAAGGATCGCATCATTAGTTCCCAACTCTAAAATTCCCGTCTTCCTTTGGCTTTGGCTCCGGTTGTGATGAGCTTGGTGATCGTTCAATGCCATTCTTTCAATAATAGCAACAGCATCCTCCGCGCTCTTGGCCATTAAAGAACCACCAGCTGCAGCGTCAAGCAAAAGCTTGGATTGTTGTTGCATTCCGTTCCGGAAGAGATGAATTTGTGTTAATTCATCAAATCCATGGTTCGGACATCTCCTGAGCATTGACTTAAAACGCTCCCAGGCTTCACATAGTGTTTCACTTGTACCTTGTGAAAACACCGCAATGGTTGTCTTCGCCTCCATAAACCGATTCTGAGGGAAGAACCTCTCAAGGAATTTCTCCTCAAGCGTATTCCAATTCGTCATCACCGTCGGAGGTTGGTCCAAGTACCACTCCTTAGCTTTGCCTATCAATGAATGTGGAAACATTCTCATCCACATAGCCTCCTCATTACTTTCCGTCTCACCAAGGGTTCCCGCAATCTCATAGAATTTAGTGAGATGTTGGAACGGGTCTTCATGGTCTAATCCTGAGAATGGATTAGCATACAAGATTTGTAAGATCCCCGTCTTCATTTCTATTTGCTTGGCAGTCCGCGGTGTCTTCCCCAATTGAGCAAAACGACGTGGACTGTTAGTACATGGAATCCCAGAACCTCCTGCACCATCTCCTGCTGCAGCCATTTGTAACTCTTGGCTTGGATTAGGACTTGATGAATGACTAGAAACAGAACTCTCCTCTTGTTGCCTCCTCTTAGCTTGTTGCTTCTTTCTCCGATTCTTGCTATTGGCTCTACGAGCTGTTCTTTCAATCTCGGAATCAAAAAGAAGTTGGTCCTCCGAAACTTGACCTCGCATAAACGATTTCAATAATCTGACCACAAAGAATTAGCAAACAAGATGGATAAGAAGTATTAGTTATATACATAAAAGAATTTTGTGCAAAATTGCTTAAAACCATAATTAAAGTTGCAATGATTATAACATCAAAAAACTTTAATCCCCGGCAGCGGCGCCATTTTGTTAGTACTGCGAAAGCAAGTATTAGTTTTTATATCGTTCCACAGGGATTAATGTGATATCATATTCCGTTCAACTTCGATTATCGTCTTAAGTTAGGGTTTAACTTGTTTTTACTACACTACTCATAATTTTAAAACATAATAAATAAATGGTAGAGTAATAGGACATAGAAGGTGTTAGGATTAACTTTCATCAATCAAACATCGTTTATATCCGATTGATCACAAATACGAATTCTAGCGTTTTCTTATATATTGCATTATTACGTATTGCTCAACAACATCATTGATTTCCCAAATGATATCGTGAGATCGATTGTATCGTTTAATCGATGATTTCTCAATTTATTAAACGATCCAAAAGCATTATGATCCAATACTATAATGTAATTATCAAAACCAAATCCCATTTCTAGAATTTCTTATCTTGATAGAAAATCATTCTAAACTTAGATTCAAAAGCCTTTTTCAACAACATTTAAATCAAACATAAGATTGAAAAGCAAGAAGAAATTCAATGGTATATAAAAATTGCTAGAATCATATATTGAATAATCAAAAGTTTACAACATGAGTGATTGATTACTTATCAATCCCAACAAAGGAGATTGGTTGATCATTGTCATGACAACTCTTGCAAAATAGGAAAGAAAGATGAAGATATGTAAAAGCTTGATGTCTCAAAGCTTCTTAAGATCTTCTTCAATCCAAATCTAATTGCTATTTGATGTTTTCCTCCTTCTATGCCTATTCTCTCTCAAAGATAATAAGTTTTCTAAGCTCTGGAAAATAAGAATTCTGATAAAAAACTATCTATCTAAAAAATGAGCTTAAAATTCCTTAAATATGCTGAGAAAATGTACGCTCGCTACAAGCGACCAGCCTGTCGCTTGTAGCGAGGACTTCAGTTGGCCAATCATAGAGCTCCACGTCACCATCAGCATTAAACCGCCCCTTTGGTCGCTGTAGCGACCAGGTCTGTCGCTACTAGCGACCAGCCTTTGAAATTCCCTGCCTAGGCTCGCTTCAAGCGTCCAGTTCATCGCTACAAGCGATGAACTCCTGATAATCCCTGCCTAAGCTCGCTACTAGCGATGGATGCTGCGCTTCAAGCGATGGATCACTGAAAATCTCTGCCTATCCTCGCTACTAGCGATGAGTCCTGCGCTTGTAGCGATGGCATCAAGAAAACCTTCAATCTTTTGCATCAATCTGGTTCAAGCATGTATTTCCTGCATAATCAAATGGGGTAAGGCTTAGGATCACATTTATTGCATTTCTAACACATTTATGCCCTAATCCTAAGGTAACTTGTACAACAAGTAAACATAAGTGCCTAAATTTGTACCAAAATATAACAACATTTAAGCACTTATCAACTCCTGCATAGGTGTAATGAGTTGGAGCAGCCTGCTGATGAGGAGGGGGCAGAGGAGTTAGAGAGGACTAGGGATATGTGCATTAAGGTGTTTTTGTTGTTCTTGGTTGGCGCCACCATAGTCCAGAGGAGTAAGATCTTACTCTAGTGTTTTTATGACATTTGAATATTTTTAGTTATTTTTATGACATTTTGGCGGATATGGATGTATTATATTTACACTCGCGCCTTTGCGCATTTTTATGACATTTTGGTAGATTTTCGGTTTTATTTTTGCGTATTATAACTTTTAATGAATTTGAGTATTTTAACTTTAAATGAATGAATGATTGAATTATTGATTGAATGGATGAAAAATGGATAAAAATGGAAGAATGAATGGATGAAGGAAAATAGAGAAAACACTCATTTCTGTTGTTCTGCTTGTTGACACAAACAAAGCGTGACTTAAGTCACGTTGGGATATAACCTACGTGACTTAACTCACGTTGGTGTATAACCTGCGTAACTTAAGTCACGCTCGGTAGATGTCAACGTGACTTAAGTCACGCTGATGCTAAGTCACGTGGGGGGTATTTTAGGCAGATCACGAGGGAGTGAGCAATTCCATTTGGGAGAAGAGCAATTTTCTTGGCCTTTAACATGTCAAAGGCTTTATTTAAGTCTGACATGACCTTTTTAAAAGTCTGACTTGGCCTATTAGCTTGTCTAAAAGCCTAGTTTGTGTTACAAATTTCAAATAGAGTACATTCATCCATTTTTCTTTCTTTTCAATTTGTGCTAGAGATAAACATTAATTAGATATAAATTAAACTAATAAAACACTATCGTAAAATTTATCGACATGTAAAAACTCAAGAATAATCATGTCTGATAACAAGAAGAATTTCAGACTTAATTTGATAATCATACTTAACCTTAGGCATATCAGTAGCAAATCTTAACAGTTTACATAAATCAAATAATCATATGGGTCTTAAATGATAACTTAACAAGCTTCCAAACAGTAAGAAACTGAAAACAAAATCAGCACTTAAGTAGAAGAAAAAAATGCATAAAATCTTCAATGTGTTAAAAAAATCAGCAACTTAATATGAGAATTTGAAGGAACTGCAATTTTTTTTTGTATTACTATATAAATAATAAATGTGGGAAAATGTAATAAACGGGCCAGCCTGATAGGCATTTCTATAAGCCTAAGCTTAGCCCATTTAAATTAATAGACTTTTTAAAAAATTCATGCTTGACCTATTTATTAAACGAGTTAGGCAGAATCGGACTTTCAGTAGGCCAGGCGGCGTGCCATATTCCCACCCCTAGATGAAGGTAACGAAAGAGAAAATATTCAATTAATCAACGTTAAACAAAATTTATGTTAAATTCTTTTAATGATGTTTATGTTAATATACTAACATATGAATAAAAATATAATATGATTCGTGCGAAAACTTTACATTTTTTTATTTTGATCACATGTATTATTTTTAAAAAAAATGTGATTTTTAGATTAATATAATAATGAAGAGTAATCAATGCTTATTTTCTTCAAGTATTTTACATAAATATAAGTTTTAGTATAAAAATTTTGTTAACGTATCTTAAATTTTAAAAATTTCATGTATCCGGGCTTCATAGTTAACGCCCAAGAGATTTTGAAAAAAGACTTAAGATATTAGTACATTCTATAATTATAAATTTAATACTTATAATACTATATTCAAAGGCATAATAAAATAATAGTGTGAACATATAAATTCAGTCAACATTCCTTCAAACAAAAAATATAAATTCAGTAACATATAAAAAAATACTTAATATGCTAAAATAGTTTAAACATTAATAATGTTATAATAATTTTAATTATAATATTTCAGAGGAATCATTTTTGCCTATATATAAATACATATTTCTTTAACATATACTCTTCATTGTAAGATATCTATTTTCTTTGCAAACCCAACTTGGTTACAATGAAAATTGAATTGACGATGTTCTTTAAGTTTTTTATGTTAGTTGTTGTTATTGCAAGTGCTATGACGGGCAACGTTAAAGGTTTACCACCTTGTTGTCGAACTGAACCTATAGAATGTCAACCAATTACATGTCCTAGGCCCCCTTGCTGCCATCTACCAGCCAGGGATATGAAGCCGTAAAGCCATGGAGAACTTCCATGCAATGAGCACTGCTAAATAGTGCGAAAACTTGCCGTGCGAAATTTGACGAATACTCACTGCTATAGTTTTTCTTAACTAATAATAAAATTAGGATAACAGTCTCACTTTCCACAATACACGGGGTGGTTTGTTAATATTAATTTTTAATAAAATATAACAATACAATACTTCCACTTATTGGAATACATGAGTTGGTTGGTTAAAAACAATTCATCACCGTATTCGTTGATTTTCGTCTTATACTTATTCGCACTACTAAGCATTATTGTATTTTTAAATCAATCATTATGTATTGAGAAAAATTCATCTCCTGTGTAATAATTACATTAATAAAATTGGTTAAAAAATTATAATTTCTTATTCTCTATTAGTGGTTGCCTTTATCATTATTAATAAACCGATATTAATATATATATATATATATATATATATATATATATATGTATGTATGTATGTATGCAATGGTGGTTTAGTTTTATATTTTATACACATGCATCTGATCAATAAGTTTGATATAATTTACAAATGAATGTATTTTTTTAATGGAGAATTATTTTTGAAAACTCACACACATAGTGGGAGCCGACAAAGATTGAATTCAGATCATGGTGTCCGGCTTTATTATAGGATATTTTCTAGTTCGGATAGGATAGGTGGACTTAGTTATTAATTATATATCGTAACAAATAATTTATAATTTATTAAATAATGATGTATAAATCAGACAATCATTAGGAGGATAATTCAATTTATTTCTAATATATTTGTTGTCCTTCTAAACATATAAACTTTCATGTTGAATGTGTATAAAAAAACTAATTAAAAATTTGGTCCTTATGGAGAATCACTTGAACCTATTTGAGTTAGTTTGATGGTGTTGATTTGAGACGTTGAAGCTTGATTATGTCCCTCTTTTTTTTTTAAAGAAAGAAGCTTATAGCTTTTCATTATTGATCAAAGTAGAAATACAATGCGGAATATTGCGATAAATATGGAAACTAGCATTATACGGTGTTGCCTGAGCTAGACTATGGGCAACACCATTGGCTTGTCTCCTAATGAACCTTACATCAGAGGTCGCTAGATCAGTTCCCAACAGGTGTCTACAATCATTAATTATTGCCATG
Organism: Medicago ruthenica; assembly: GCA_018208015.1. Taxonomy (NCBI): domain Eukaryota; kingdom Viridiplantae; phylum Streptophyta; class Magnoliopsida; order Fabales; family Fabaceae; genus Medicago; species Medicago ruthenica. The sequence continues at coordinate 104,200 of WNNG01000565.1, read as the reverse complement.
AAATCAGAGACACCGTTCTTCCCATAAATGTTGTCTGCCACTACTTTAGAGTCCGTTTCGAAATCAATGTTTTCCAGATTGAGTTCTTGAACCCACTGCAATGCAGATAAAATGCCTAGAGCTTCACCCACATCAACATCAAGTATGGGAGTAAACCATGATGTTTTCGCTATAACAAAGTTTCCTTCTGAATCTCGAATACACATTCCAATTCCAGTTCTCTTAAGGGAATTTAAGAAAGATGCATCAACATTGCATTTAAATCTCCCTTCTACTGGTTTTATCCATTTCACAATCTCACTTTGCATACTATTTGGAGGTCCCCGATTTCGCACTTCTTGTGCAGTCTTCCAGCCGTTCAAAAAGACCTCGGCTCGGTCAACAATTTGTTGAATGGTTTCCACAACATTGTTCCACACTTTGTTGTTTCTGGTCTTCCAAATGCTCCATAAAATAACCCCAAACTTTTGTTTTTGTGGTATGTCAAGCATGCTGAAGTATGCCAAAAATCAAGTCGGTGCAAGAAAGAGTGGGAGACCAGACCTGTTGAATTACCTGCCACAAACCTGCACGCTGCCAACAGTTAATGCTCTTGTTGCATTCGAAGAACAAATGTTTCCCATCCTCGTCAGAATCAGTGCATATAGCGCAGCTGATGGGGCAATCTACTCCTCGTGTGTGCAATCTCACACGGGTTGGTAAACAGTTTCAACATACACGCCACACAAAATTCTTTACCTTCGGAGGGAGTTTTAGCTTCCAAATAGTGGTCCAATCCCCAGGTAGTCTATGTTGCAGCAAAGTAGCCTCATTGTTAATAATATCCCGATACGCACTACGCACGGAATAAACCCCGTTCTTGTCAAGTCCCTCTTAAGACTTCATATTATATTTTCATGTTATATTATTATCAATTTCTCTATGGTTGCCTTTATCATTATTGCATGGAGCACAGTTTATCTCAATTATCTTGTTATTATAGGAAAAATAAATTTTCAATTTCTACCGAATGATCTTTTTGCTTAAACAAGTATGAAGTTGACAGCTTATTAATGGAGAATTCATTGTGAAAACAGAGAATATATAAAGATGTATTCTAATACTCTCTCTCCGGTCCTATATATTAAAATTTTCAAAAAACTTTTTGGTCCTATTTATAAGAAAATGTCACAACTTTTAAGATGTAGTTATTGTTTAAAAGACTTTTTTCCCCTAATTTAATGTTTGTCTTTTTAATATTTGTGAATGTATTTAATGCTTCACAATTTTTTATGAGAGTATAGTTGTAAAAATATTAAAAAAAAGTTATATTAATTAATGATTATATTGGTTTTGATGTTTTTTTTATTTTTCTTCTTATAATAAAGACCGGAGGGAATAAATACTTTGGCGTTAATATTATATCCACATATTAAAGTTATATGGAAAAAAAATTAACTGAGTTGGATTCTAAATGTTAACGAGTTAGGGCATCCTTAAAAAAAAAGAGTTAAGGCACATCTCAATGATTAGAGAATATTGTCAGAGTTACATACAAATCCATTGAAGAGATAATCACGACGGCGACGAGTTGAACTTATCTATGAGTTAACTCTTTATCAATAATGTATTTAATGTGTTTTTTTTTCGTGTGTTAACCTTCCAGTTGGATTAATTAGTGGTAAATAAAAAGGAACACTCTCTCCTCTCTCCTCACCCCATGTTTTTATGTAATTTTTTCCTTTTTTTAAATATTATATATGAACAATTTGCAAAAAATTATAGTATGGTACTAACTTAGTTGGACGCCACTCTTTTTGATGTCATTTTACTCTTGATTTATAAAAAAACTTTCAGTTAATAAGAAAAGAATATATTAATAATTCAAAGTTCGATCGCGGTAAATATAATTTGATGAAGGATTTTTTTTCTTTTTTTACAAAAGTTTGACCAAGGATCGTTCCACTTATAAACTTCAGGGTTATATGATAAATGATATCTAATTCTAATAAGATGACTAAAGATTTTGAGTGACAAAAAAATTGTTATTGATTAAGGTCTTGCTCGTCAGATTAGTCTCTCACATAGACTTTTGAGCAAACTATATTTCCATTGCATCTCCCGCTAAGGTGAGAAACGAAAGCAACATTGTTGAACGATAGCCATAGCCTCCGCTGATTGAGAACAATATTCCACGTCGTCTTCTTCTTCTTCTTCTTAATGCTTCCCCGTTTCTCTAACTACCTTCTCCGCCACACTCATTCCATCATGCCACGTGCCATCACGTGCCTCCCTCAACCCCATTCCTATTCCGTCGCATTCAACAACGCCGCCGTTGTTCCTTTCTGTAACTCTCCTCCTCGCCGTATATCTTTTGCGCTATTCGGTCAGCAGCCGCAACCGTTTCGTGGAGTCCCTGCAGCCGGCGGCGGAGGAAAGAGGGAGTATCGGAAAGTCAGAAGTCGAACGCCGAAGAGCAAGAAGAAGGAGTTGGAACTCTCCGTCCCTATTTGCATCGAAGAAAGTTTGCCCGATGATCCTGAAATCTTGGTTAGTTAGTTTCTACTACTTATCATCAATTGATTAATTACTTAATTAATAATCCCACTCTATTAGTTCTAGTACTTTTTAGGCGGATTTATTCGTGATTATGATAGATAGGAATAATCACTTTTCAGGTAACGGAGGTAATTGAACTCAAATGATTAATTAATTCGTAGTTTGAATCGTGATAAGAACAATTATTGATTAAACTTTACTTGTCCATCTCTGGAGGCTACTCTGGTTTAAACCATAAAAATGACTGAACCATCAATTTAGCCCCTAGTCCCCCTCTTTCCCCTACTTAGTACTTAAGTTTTTTTTTTCTTCTCAAAACTCAGTATACAGTCTAAGGACCAACTAATCCGAGCAACCAATCCCACTATCCACTAGAGGAGGGGCCCATTTAAAGCAAGAGTTTTGCTATGTATGGACTAGCTCAAAAATTTGGCAGTGGGAGGATTCAAACCTGAGAGCTTGAGAGGAGCAGACTCCAAGGTCCCAAGCCTACATCACCCGGCCAACCCTTGGTTTACTTAGTACTTAAAGTAAATACAAATATAAAGTTTTTTTTATGAAATTAGTTCTTAAATCATGTAAATCATTGAAGTTAGTCACGAAACTATATGAAATTTGTAGAATTAGTTTCTGCTCATATATATATAGACAAGGGATACTAAGGGCTAGAGAGACTGATATCATATAGTTTAGGGACTAACTTGAATGATTTCATTTAGTTTAAGAATTATTTATTCTTTTCAGATAGTTTAGGGACTAAATAGGATTAAGAGTGATACTTGAGGGACTAAATTGATAGTTATCATGTACGTATTAATGTATAAATGCTAATATTTTTCATAAATGAATAAATATGTGACTAAGTTACTTTTCAGTTTGAGTTAATGGTAATAAGGCAAGGGGATTGGTGGCAGTTAAGGTGCACCAATTAACTGCTCTGGTGATTTTTACCAATCTAACTGCCATAGTTTACTATGCTCATTCATTAGTTACTTTGAATGTTTCCCAAGTGGGTTTAATTTTTAGAGACAAAAAGGCAATAAGCACAAGTTTTAGCGACTTCATGTTTTTGCTCGGCTATGCTACTACAAAGTTTTTGAGAATTGGATAGAGGATAACAAGAAGAACAAGCAAAGGATAATAATATGTTCTCAAACTTGTAAGTCTTAATCATTTGTGGGAAATAATGATAACAAGAAGAATGAGCTAAATACATTAATTTGAAGCTAGATATAAGGTAACAGAATTTGTTTGACTAGATCGAAGTCATGTGAAATAGTTTGTTGGAACTTCATGGATGATTATTGTTAATTTACATTCAAATAATGCTGTCTTTCGTTTTAAAGAAACAAAATATTTATATTTAAGTTCTACTTTATTCATTCTTTTTTGGGTCTTTGTTTTTACTGTGTGCAGAATATTGCAGAGATGCTTCGTCTAAATGTCCCAATGGCAATGAAACTGGCATTTGATGGTTTGAAAGGTTCGGAGTATAAAACAAGAGATACTGCTATAGATGATGTTGGCAGGTTTGAAAGTGTTGAGTTATCCGTGCTTCTTTGCAATGACGAGTTTATACGAAAACTTAACAAGGAATGGAGAGATGAAGATCACGCTACCGATGTTCTCTCAATGTCACAACATGAACCTGGACTCAATCTTCCTATTGTAAGAATTGCATTTTCCACCTCATCATCATAATTCATAAGTATACAAACAACATAGATGGAATGCCAATTGCCAAGTGCTTGATGATTTCCTTTATTTGCAGCTTATGTTGGGTGATATTGTAATTTCTCTTGAGACAGCGGCAAGACAAGCAGAGGAAAGAGGGCACACACTTCTTGATGAGATCCGTATCCTCATGGTTGGTTTTATAATATTCTGACTATTTTATTATGTCTTTAATTGAACTTTATTGTGTTACACTTCTGCAAAAGGCATGGTTAAATTCACACGAGTCATACAATCGCTTAGCTTTATTCAGTTTCTTTCTTTATTTTTGTTAAAGAGTCTCACATCGGATAAGAGATGGCCTGACAATGTGTTTATAAGTGGGGGCAATTCTCACCTCTCAAGCCGGTTTTGTGGGGTTGTGTTAGGCCCAACCATGATTTCTAATATGGTATCAAAGCCTCCTCCATGATCCGTAGGGCCACCTGCTATCAGGTTTCCGTTATCGGACCACCCACCATTTATGTCCACGCTCCAGATGTCCAGTCCTGGGCGTGAGGGGGTGTGTTAAAGAGTCCCACATCGGATAAGAGATGGCCTAACAATGTGTTTATAAGTGGGGGCGATCCTCACCTCACAAGCCGGTTTTGTGGGGTTGTGTTATGCCCAACCACGATTTCTAAGAATTTTCATTAACAAAAGTTGGTACTTTAAACAGATATTTTGAAATATGTGTTGTTAACTATAAATCTTGAAACAGAGTTCACTAGCCATTTCAAAAGAGAGAAATTAAAAGTTAAAGTAACGATGCCAAGAACTTTCAAATGCACTTACTTATTAAATAATGGATAATGTCTGCACTGCAAGAATCATTGCACTGAGTGCTCAAGGATAAAACACACTCGAGTAGAAATAAATTGTTGGTTGAAGCTTGAGATACAAAAGGTGGAAAGCAACCTGGTGTTTCATTTTCTTCTACTTGTGGGGATGTGTTGTTTGAAAAAAACAAAATGAGATGAGCATGTTGGTCATTTATCTTCCAAGACAGTGTTATGCTGTGCGAACTAAAAGTTGACACTTGATAATGTTAATTACCTCATTTTAATCTTTTTTTTCAGGTCCATGGCTTGTTACATCTTTTGGGATTTGATCATGAATTAAGTAAAGAGGCTGAAGTAGAAATGGAGAAAGAAGAGGAACTCCTTTTGAAAAGTCTTGGTTGGAAAGGAAAAGGGCTAATAAAGAGTGCATATGATGCTGAAGAAAATGCAAATTCTCACCAAAACAGTTCAGATGGTAATTTAATTTTTTTACTAGCATGCATCAACATCTGTGAACCAGTATGGTATTTTGGTTTTATGTGTTTCCCTCACATTCAAGTAACCGCCATTTGCACAAAAAAAATATATGGGGGCAAATAATCTTATAGATGAATTGTCAAAGACAGGAAGAAAGAAGGCAGTCTTCGATTTTACAAACCAAAGTTCAGCTATATCTTCTGTGATATGGATGGTAAGATCTCTGCGAAACATACTCTTTACATTTTCCATTATCCTTTTTTACATTTTTAATTGAATCCTGTATTATATAAAGGAACATTGCTGAACAGCAAAAGTCAAATTTCTACTTCAACTGCCAAGGCTTTGAGAGAGGCCTCAGCAAGGGGCGTGAAAATTGTGATAGCCACTGGAAAAGTAAGATGTTGTAGACCCATGATTTGTCAGAATAGTAGAATACCATGTTTTAAGCTATTTATTTTATACTGGCTAATACATGTCAATTATTTGTTGTTACTGCTGCTACTCTTAGCAATTTTTCTAATATAAATGTGGATATTCATATGGTTGAAAATATTTTCTGATCATTAATTTGAACATTGTGAATTAGGCTCGTCCAGCTGTGATAGATATTTTTAAGAAGGTGGATTTAGCTGGAAAAGATGGCATTGTTTCAGAATTTTCTCCTGGGGTTTTTTTACAGGTAATTTTGCGCCTTTTCATGTTTCTGATGACGCCTCTGATTCTACAAGGCAGTTCATATATGTTGAACTTGTAAGCATTTGTTTGTCTACAACAATTTAGCATACATGCTTTAGCTGCTATTCAATATTCATCAAAATTATTTTAAATAATTGTGCTATTTTAATCTCATTAAAAATAGTCAAACAATAGTGTTTCAAAAATTATGAAGTTGTCAACATTACTCAGTGAAGATATTCGATGACAGTTATGGCCATAAAGGATATTTGTTTGGATATTTTCTTAAAATGCTGATGAATAAGTAAGATGTAGGTTTTTACTTTGAGAAATTTTGTTTACCTTGTTTTATTATATTTTTCTTTCGTCTCTCTATATGTGAGTGTGTGTGTGCGCGCGCGCGCGCGCATAAGTAAATCATTGTTGTACTCATTTTTTTAGAAATAATATTTGGTTCATAGTTATCAATTCCAGATAGTGGCTGACCCGGGTAGGGAGATGGTCACTATACCAAAGACTGTAATAGTTAAATAATTTATTTCTTAAAAAAAGTTAAATAATTTTACTATATTGATACTCAAAAATAAAAGGTAAATGAAATTATAGACATATTCATAATAATAATAAATATAAATATATAGGAGCGATTGTAGACAAGATTCGAACTCGGGTTTAAAAAAAGTTTATTTATCCAAAACAAGAGTCATACTCTTGAGCTAAATTCACATTCACTAGTCGATAACAAGAAAGTGTTTAGAAATAAAGTAATTAAAGGCTATGAATGAAGGATGCCACTGCTGCAGAGAACATGTAGGATGAAAAACAATAAAACAATCACAACGGACACAGATAGAGCAGAGGCGTGAGTAGGGCTAGAAACAGAATAGAGACAGATGGAGCCGGAGGCACATCTCTTTCCTCTACTCGAAAGCCTTTTGTAAGGTAGGTGTGCCCTTGTTTGGCAGGAAAAAGATTGGATTGTTTGGGAACAATGCTTTGAGCAGTGGCATATTGATATCGTAATTGTGCAGACTCTTGCAAGTAATGATTATGAGATCCGCTTTTAAGTACCATATATCTTTTTGGAGATAACTTAATCTCTTGGAAAAGTATGAAACAAAATGTAATTGATAGTTTGCTTTTCAGTAAATTGCTAAGTCTAGCATTGTATTGTTTAATTGAATGACCGACAAAATGTAGTTTCTGATACTTTTGTTTACAACTTTCCCACTATCACAGTTTCTACCATTTAAGATGCTGTTATTACCCTATGCCTTATCTTCCTTACACCACATGATTCCAGGGATTGCTTGTTTATGGTAGACAAGGTCGGGAAATATATAGGAGCAGCTTAGATCCGAACGTCTGTAGAGAGGTAATCTCTTTAACCCTCCTTTTTCAGTTTTTCGTAACAACAAATATTCATTAGAGTTCAACTTGTCCTGTATTCCTTTGTCCTTTTGGACTTTATTGCAAAGGTTAGCTGTGGCTTTTTAACTGTTTACCACTTTATTTCCCCATTGCTTATGAAACATTATGGTTGTGTCGTTGTTTTAGTCCTAAACCAAATCCCTGACACACCCTCAATAGCCATATTATGTTCATTGGCTACAGATTTTTCAATTTTTACTTTCCTTTTACCCAATGAGAAAAACAAAAAACATTTATTATCGAGCTCACTTGCTGGGATCTATGGATGTCAATTTCGTATCCCAGTTTTCTACATAACAAAAAGATTGAGTATTTCAAATTTCAAAGCTAAATGCCTAAAGTATATATATTCTGAAATGTCATTTTTTGCAGGAATGTTCTTCTTGTAACTGTATATAAAAGTTGTGTTTCTTGTATGTGCAGGCATGTCTTTACTCTTTGGAGAGTAAGGTTCCACTTATTGCATTTTGTGAAGGCCGCTGCTTAACCCTTTTTCATGATCCACTTGTTGATTCACTCCATACAATATACCACGAACCAAAGGTACCTCATTATTGGGATCCTATGATTGCTTACATTCGATTATGCTATTTGCTTTTTATCTTAGAGAAAAATACTTTACAGGCTGAGATCATCCCTTCTGTTGAAGATCTTCTGGCATCTGCCGACATACAGGTATTCACTAGGACATATTCTTGTTACCTCAATTATAGTATAATTTACAATTATTATTAGCAGCTATTCACTGTTCTCTATTGAAGGTCTTCCGTACCAGGAAAGGGGGAATGACATGTAATTTGAAACCTTGTAGTTTGACATTTCACCTTAGAATTATATATTTTTTTTTTGTTTTGCTTCATAGTTTAAATTTTATCAAGTAAATATCACATACAAGTTTTTTCAAAAAAATAAATTTCACGCACAAGTTTGTATTGACTGCATCCTGTCCTCAAAGACAACTGCAATAAAAAATCTAACTAAATTTACTTTTATTCTTGTCACATTTCACTTAGATATCTTGCTAACAATTACATTTTGTTCTACAGAAAATGATTTTCTTAGACACTGCCCAGAGCGTGTCGGATACATTACGTCCATACTGGTCAGATGCAACAAAAGATCGTGCCACTGTTGTTCAAGCTGTACCAGACATGCTGGAAATTGTACCCTTGGGAACATGTAAAGGGAATGGAGTAAAAGTGCTGCTTGATCACTTGGGAGTTACTGCTAACGAGGTGCCACAAATATCTATTCACCTCAGACATTTATTTCGTTGTCTTTTTCTCTCAAAACTCTGAAAGTGAAAGTAAGATCAGTATCATACATATAGAGTGGTACCATATTTGAGTTAACATAATATATTAATAATATAGCTAGTTGAATGACATTTCTTACAACAATGTAAACCATTAGATTCAATACATGTTTTCCATGACATGATTTTGTGATCATATTTCACTTTTAATAGACTTAAATAACCTTTTAGTTTATGTAAGTGTAACACACTATTTATTGGTTTTAATTTCTGAAAAACTGGAATATATGCTTTCTGTCATCATTATTTTGGTTCTAGTCTTTGTAATGTTTGCTCTATATTGAATTAGTTCTTCCAACACTTAAACTATATTGATATTAGTTCCTAAAATATGACATCAATTTTATTTTACAAGGATTACTTCAACATGAAGCAAATATTTCAAGGACTAAATTAGAACAAGGATAAAAATAAAAATTTAATGTTTTATCAGAATTAAATCCATCAATTGTGTTCATGGACTAACTGCAAAAAGAAAAACCATGTATTCAATTGAATAAGATTATTTAGGCCTTTAATATTGCAGCCGGCTGTGCTGACTTCTAATCTCACATTTCTTCACCCCAAATTTATAATATGCAGATAATGGCTATTGGTGATGGCGAAAATGATGTAGAGATGCTTGAGCTGGCTTCTTTAGGCATTGCACTGAGTAATGGATCAGAGAAGACCAAAGCTGTGGCAAACGTAATTGGTTTAAGCAACGATGAAGATGGTGCAGCCGACGCCATCTATCGATATGCATTCTGAGCAGCTGAAGGCTTCTCAATCATTGCATTCCCTTTCTAAAGGGGTGTAACTTGATACCCCTGATTAATTTTTTTGGTTCCCATTCATTTTCCTTCACAAAAAGGTAAAGATGAACAAAACATATCATGTCATTTACTTTAGTCATTTATAGGCTGTAACTAATCCTTCTTTCATTAAGGTCGCAATGTTTTCATGTCTCAAGGCATGGTAGCTTTGCTTCCCCTTTTAATATATGAAACATGATAGAAAATTCAGGCTGTTACTGTGAAATTTTTGGATTATATTCGTTTGACATGGTAGAAAATAACCCTTGTGGGGATCATTACAATTTTTGGTGAAAAGATACCGGCCATAAAACTAGAGCTGTCAAGTTTTGAATGAATTCTTACAACAGTGTCTGTTGAGCCAAATGTATATAACTTGTTGACTGTCAAACATATTTACAAATCACTATTATTTACTTTAAGACACTGATTTACCTCAGATTTTTCGAAACAGAAAGTGAAAAACCCTTTGCCAACAAAGGTTAACAGACATACTATTGACCTTAACTCACGATGTGTTAAAGCATTCAAAGTTTTAAGGTGTTTCACTTTCACATGTTATTATTGTCATTAAATATCACTACATTTTTATTTGTTAAAGTTTTTTTTTTTGAAGGATTTTATTTGTTAAAGATATAGGTTGAAAATTTTAAAGGTTTTTGATTTGATCATTTTTTTCTCAGACTTCACTGATCACTTCATTTTATAAAACATAAGGGGGAGAAACATGACAAGTGCATAAAATTATTAGTTTGAATGATCGATCTTTAAGTTCACATTAGATTGCGGGATATCTACTCAAAAGGTGGTGCCAAGAGAACAGGAAAAAGGGTGAGTGAGCAACTGTTTGATCTTTGTTCAATGTTGCAGGAGCCATACAATCCAAAAAAATACGTTTGTTCTAGAATTTTTTATTATATTGTCCGTTCCAATTGAGGTTGTTGCCTAATAAAGCACATCACAGAGCAAGTATCCAATCTTAGCCCATGTTTGGTTCTACATTTGGAGCTGTGAAAATTGATTATAGAGGTGTAAAATTGACTTTTCACATCTTTGGTTGCTTCAAGTAGAATTGATTTGTATTCGAAATTGTTTTAAACTTGAAGTTAAAATTTGTAGCTATAGTCTATTTTTACCCTAAAATTTGTTGTTGAAGTAAGATTAAGTTTACAAAATTAATTCATTCAAAATTATTTTTTTTCACCGCAAAAGCAAACACAATTTATTTTGAACTTCAAAATATTGAAGTTGGATGGTATACCTAGCATTTTTTATTTTAACAATCAAGCTTATTTATTTGTCGATCTAAGTTTGAAGTGATAGACACTTACGGTTTTTTTTTCCTTCTGTCAATATATTTGTCACTATCATATACTATACTTTTTTAATTAAAAATATATATGCATACAAGGTAAAAGAACTAAAAACAGACTATATCATTATACAGTCAAAATTGAATTACTAACAAGATGTCTCTAAATTTTTAAATTGTGTATGTCTTTTATTTTCAACAAAATCAAAAATAACTATACATATAACAAAATCATCTTCCATATTAGTGCACGTTTAATTCTTCACCAAATGTATTGCAAATAAATGAGGGAAAAAATTAAAATTATTCAACAATAAGTAAAACTATAAGTTAGCGAGGCCAGCTGCCTCAAATTACTTATACATGGATTCATCCAGGGTTCTTAGTTTCTTTTCATTGCTCTTAAAATTGAAAGGAACTTCTGTAAATAGACATGGTCAAGCCATACCCTTGCACAACGCATCTAGAGTTTATAGAAGCTCAGTCCTTATCTTGGGAGGCTTGAAAAAAAAAAATCATAACCAAAATATGCAACAACCATGCCTTAGTAAGAGGTATAAGTTGCATGGATCAAATTATGTCATAATATTCAATCATAAATTCATAATCTATATTTCGATTCAACTCATTCAAAATATACAAAATAGGTAAAATTATTTAGGCGGTCTCTTAACTTAATTTCAATGCTTTAACTTAATTTGATATTTTGAAGTAGTCATTTATCTCTTTAACTCACAGAACATCCACCATATTTTACAAGTCAAAAATGCATTTAGTAACACCGAAAAATTGTATGCCTGTTGGGCAAAAAAAATTGCCTAAAGTCTTTAATCAGCATATTACTTGGTGATTTTGTAAGCCTGCAAACCAAAGACAAATTCAGTTAGTGTGTATCCGGAGAAAAAACATATATACAACACCAAAATGTTTGTTTGTTTGATGTATTTTACTAATTCCAAACGAGCCCAACCTTGACTTTTTTTAGTAGCTCTTTAGCTTCCTTGTTCGTTCTGAAGTGTAACCTTACAGGCTGCATGTTCCAGGAAACAATCATTTAGCTTGTACCATATACCAGAAATAAAGAAATGAAAAAAAGCTTTTACTCCTAATTTCACAATAATTAACCACCACATAGAAATTTCAAACACAACTCATGACAGTCGACTAACTGATACGATTATAAGAATTTGAAGTGTGTGTGTGTGTGTGTGTGTGTGTTAATTAACCATTCAAATTATGTTCAAGCATACATGATTTTCAGGTGTTCAAATATATACTTAAAAATTGTCGTTGATACCGTTCAAAATTGAGGTTAATTTTGTTGAGTAGATATTTAATAAGTTGCAACACCTTGTTATTTTTATTAACCATCCACTAAACATAACTAACCATATATTTAAATTGTGTTAACCATGTAAATTGGTTTTTAATTTATTTTGCATTTTCAAAAAAGATAAATATCATTTCTCAAAAACATTACCTCTAGAATTTTATTTAAAGACTTCGACAAAGCTGGTTTAAGATCAGCTGGATGCAGCTCTCCGATTTCATAGTCAGAAACCAACTCTTCAAAGCTTTTGAACGTCCTAGAATGAACGGAAGCACAAACACAGAAACAAAATATTTAACACAGGAAAAGAAAAGCTATAAAACATACTTAAGGCAGCCATAATGATTCAAAAAGTTAATACTATCATGAAATATATGAAGTTTCAACAGTGAAAATATGAAAACTTACTTATTCCCACCATTATCAGCACTACGCTCCACAGTAAACTCGTTAAACCACGGTAAGACAAGTTGCTTAATGTAGTCCAAGCATGGGTTTCCCTCTAGAATCTTTGGTGGGCAATAAGCCTTTTTGATTTTCACATTCACTTCAGCCTGTGATGTCCAAATACAAAGTTAGAACAGTCACAAAATATTTAAAATAAAATTACAAGAAAAGAATTGAAAAAAATATTTACCATGAATGAACAAATAGCCACAATCTTACATAAGATCACAACCTTTATTCCAACATACTATATATTTTTTGTCAAATTGCCCTCTTATATTTTTAAATTTTTTACAAAAAGAAAACTTTTCTTAGTTGTCGTCATATTCAAAACATAATACAACCAGATATGACATTTGAACTTTAATAATGATGAAAAATTAAATAGCCCTATTAGCAACATACCTCCTCATCTTCCATGAAAATGCATGATAATGGGTCACTTTTTGACATCTTATCTTGCCCTTGCTGTGGACCAGGTAACATGTCTGAAAATCACCCCAGAATCAATTAGTAAGCAATATACAATATGCATATACACTATCTAAAAGGAAACCAGGAGAAGAATACATACCGTGAGACAAAATAACTGGTTTGTTCTTCCTCTTAATAATATCACAATAATCTCTCGCAAGCACATTCACTTTTCGTTGATCCATTCCCATTTGGCAAATGTCGACCTATTTTAAGACCAAAAGATTCATGCATTATTCACCAATATATTTCAAGCAAATTGACAACTACAGATGAGGCTAGGACCACAATAAACAACACAACTAGAGACTTAAACATGAGAAATATAAATCAATTCCAGCTAGTTTACATATAGAAACAATAAGAAACTAGGTCGGAAAAATCCAGAAACAAAACAATTGAAGTTTAAGACGAGAAATTGTTGAGTGAGTGACATGCAATTGATTAAGACATCCAGGGTCTATCATAAGTTCCAAATGCCATTTTTAATGCAACCATTGTAGCGATCTATTGGAAAAACCAAGTCCCACATAGATTACAGATAAGGCCTGACTAGAGTTTATAAAGAGAGGCACCCCTCATCTTAAAAGCCGGATTTATAAGGATGAGTTGGGCCCAATATAAAAACCTAATACATGATAAATCCATTTATTTATTTAAGAGTTCTCTATTGTAGACTAACCACAAACATCCTGGGCCTATATGGACATAGTTTTATGAGTTCATGACGATTTTATTCAAATGTCAAGCTGACAGTGTATTTATTCATTAATGCAAGCATTGATATATAGGAAAAAAGTGAACCGTACCTGGAAGAAAAAAATGTCAGCACATTGCATGCATGGATAGAATATTTGAGAAGTACCAGCGGATTCTTCATGTTCACTTCGTCCCATTATCTCGCTACAACTACAGTTTGGAAGAACCAAACATGAAACAACATTGCAAGTCCAAATCCATTATTCAGTGGAACATAGGAAATAGTTTTCACCTGAGAATCCTTTGAAGACTAAACTTCTGAGCTATATCCAACACAAGTGGCCAATACTCGTCAGCTCTGGCATCGATCTCTTTTGAGGACCACAAAAACTCAACTTTTCCTCCTTCCATATCCATCCCAATAGCTTTCCAAACTTCAATCATGTAGCGGCCAATCGTCTCAATTTTCTTCAAATCTCCCCCCAGTTTATTATTAAGTTTAGCAAACCAATCAGCAATCACTATTTTGACCCGGCAACCAGCAGATACTAGCTTGTTCACATGAATTGTTTTCATGATACCCTATATACACAAGTAAAAGAATGTAACTATGTATCAGAGGATAGCTTACCTACAGCTCAGCAGAACTATTGACATTATTTTAGTAAAATAAACAGTTTTAAGTTATAAAAAATATTGATTTCGAATTCAAATCTCGGTTTGACTTTAGATTAGAAACATAACTTTTGTGTTAAGTTGAAAATGTACACTTATCAATATTTTTGAAGAGGAACACTTATCAAATTTGATTTTAGAATTAAAAACACTTCAAACTCAGTACCAAATCAACTTAAAAATAATTAAATCATGGTTGTCAAAGACCCAAACTATTTACCCTCTATCTAGACTTTATTTTTCCTTTTTATTCTATGAGTAGATATTATCAGTACTCAACAATTTACAAAACAAAAACTTGGACCATTATACATATTAATATATCTAATATTGAGAATAATGACCTGAGCAATGTTCATTCGCCCCGAAGGTTCAAAACCATCATAGCAAACAGGCTCGGGCTTCTTGGCAAGGATGTTAAGGAGCTCGTCCTCTTGAGTGCACTCTTCCCCAACACTCCTCACAGTCTCAAACCTCTGCAACGAGCTGCAACAGAAAAACATAGCACCACGGAAATTGATTTTAAACTGAAACCTCAGGAGTTGAGAACAGTGCAGTAGCAGAAACTTACTGCTGAGATGTTGCATTTGAATTGGACGATTCATCCATAGACAATGTTTCAAGAGCTTCTGCGTCTGCTGCTTCCCCTATTGATATTGGTTCCCTGGACAACAACTATTGAGTCAGTGGCTTAATGATTCAACATAATACCATTGCAATTGTTATTTCTTTCTTCTCCTCTATGAGAGAGTTACATCCAAAAAACTACATAAATGTTTTTACACATGCCGCAGGATTCAACACACCCCAAAGATGCATACTGCAATAATTGATACTCACTAATATCTATCAACATTTCTCATACTTGAAAGAACCTCTACCATATTAAACAAGTCAAAAAATGGATTTAATAACAATTAAAATTAAATGGCATTATGGCAAATAAAAAAGTTAGCATGAATCAGCTCATTACCTGGTGACTCTGTAAGCCTGCAAAACAAAAACAAATTTAGGTTAGTGTATATTCATAGACAAAACATATATACAACATCAAAATGATAGTTTGATGTATTTAACTAATTCCAAACAAGCATAACCTTGACTTCTTTTAGTAGCTCTTTAGCATCCTTGTCCTTTCTGAAGTGTTCCCTGACAGACTACATAGTTCAAGAAACAATAGTTTAGCTTGTGTCACATAACGGAAATAAAGAAATGAAAGAAAGCTTTTACTTGAGTTCACAAAAATATATGATATAACATCACTACTTTTTCTATGATCAAGCACACAGTGAATAGTTGAAAAATGCAATCAACACCAATAGGGTATATTGCCCACAGAAACCTAAGCATAAGGGTAGTGCCTGGACTCTAACTATCATTCCTCTCACTTAACTGACAGAGAAATACATTTTACAGTTATACTCAATAAATGAAACAGATGCATATAGCCACTTACCACCTGAGCCCCAATAAAGATGTAATGATACATATACAGAAAGATGAAGTGTAAACGAACACACTATAAAGCAGATATAGTGTTTTACTGGAGAAGGTAATGATGGATAAACCAACTTAAATATATTGATAGAACTCGTCTCAAATTCGCAAGAATAATGAACTTTTATTAATGAAAACCAAATTCTCAATTCTGGCCCAAGGTGTGTGCAGAATCAATAATAGGGACCTATGTAAAGAATGAATAATTTCCTGAATATTCGAAGATCCAGCTCCCTCCCAAATTCCCTCTAATTCTCTCATATCCCTTTCCTCGCCTAACAGGCTAACCTTCCTCTTCACCGTTTTAGTCTTTCACTCAACAAACTAATCATAACAGTAGTTAGTTGGTTTTGTGTTTATAAGAGCTTGTGTCATTATCCACATCAGAGTGTATTAGCCTCTGCATTCCCCCTTGCTCTCCTCTGGTAGTCCCAACTAATTAAGGGTCTTGATCTATCATATATTAACCAATAACACGGCATTTAAATTTCAAACCAGGTATATTACAAGTAGACTACCCAATATGATTATAATTTATAAGAATATGAAATGTGATATATTTGAAATACGTGCATAACAAAACCATTCACCGTTTCAGTCCTGAGTACAAAGATCGCCTACCTAGTACGTTCCGTGCAGATTTTGCTTGTAAGACTTAAGAGGTAAGGAGAACAAAAAAAGATACATCAACATAATCAGTAAAACATTACCTCTAGAATTTTATTCAATGACTTTGACAAAGCCGGTTTGAGGTACTCTGGATGTACCTCTCCGCTTTCATAGTCAACAACCAACTCTTCAAAGCTTTTGAACGTCCTATATTGAAGGGAAGCGTGAACATATAACAAACAATCAATTGAACACAAGAAAGAAAAAAATAAGATCTAGAAACCAGACTTAAAGCAATAATAGTTATTCAAGAAATTACAACTACTATTATTATTATAAATGGAAGATAAAAGTTTAAATGGGGGGAATAGCAAAACTTACTTATTCCCACCATTATCTGCCCCACACTCCATAGTGAACTCGTTAAACCACGGAAAGATAAGATAACGGATGTACTCTAAGCATGGGTTTCCTTGAACTATCTTTGGTGGGCAATATGCCTTTTCTATTTTCACATTCACTTCAGCCTATGAAATCCAAAAACAAAGTTTGAACGGTCACTAAATATTTCAAAAGAAAAATTACAAAAAATATCAACCAAAAAGGAACAAATAACCAAATGTCTACATAAAATCACATGTTTATTCCCCAATACTAATATTCTGTTAAATCCCATTCTTAATTTTCACAAAATACAAAGATATATTTTCTTAACTGTCATCATGTCCAAAGAAGAATGCAACTAGATATGACAATTAAACTTCACCTTTGTAATGATGACAAATTTAATAGCCTTATTAGCAACATACCTCCTCATCTTCCATGAAAATGGATGATAATGGGTCACTTTTTGACATCTTCTCTTGCCCTTGTTGCAGACCAGGTAACATGTCTGAAAATCCCGACAGAATCATTTAGAAAGGGAACACAAATATACACTAGCTGAAAGGAAATCTGGAGAATACTTACGGTGTGACAATATTATAGGTTTGTTCCTCCTCTTAATAACATCACAATACTCTCTGGCAAGAACATTTACTTTTCGCTGATCCATTCCCAATTGGCAGATGTCGGCCTATTATAACATAAAATTGTTTATGCATTATTGACCAATATCTTTCAAGCATATTGGCATTGGCAACTATAGATGAGACTAGGACATAATAACAGGATTTGTTATAACAGATTAGAAAATTGTAACATACAGTTCCAATACATGAAAATATGAAATGGAATCTCTCTACTTTCCTCTCCATTAACAATAAAGGACACAATATCTTGGTACTCAAACACATGAAATGAAAATCAGTATTAGGTAGTTTACATATGTAATCCATAAGAAACTAAGACTGAAAAATCTAAGAACAGTACAGGGTTATGAACTTCTATTAGCGTAATTTTCAAATGCCATTTTTACTGCTACCATTGTGCATCCATTTGTTTTTCCAGTTCTTAACAGTAACTAACAAGTAACAACATCCCTCGTGAGTCTATAAGGGCGCCATTATGTAACTTTAGAATTATTTTATCTTAATGTGAAGCTAACAATGTATGTAATATAAGTTAAAGTAGTCAATGTAGGCCTCAAATCACATAGGGAAATGGTAAACTCCACCTGGAGGAAAAATATGTCAGCACACTGCATGCATGGATAGAATATTTGAGAAGCGGT
The DNA here is from genome assembly GCA_018208015.1 of Medicago ruthenica. Classification (NCBI taxonomy): domain Eukaryota; kingdom Viridiplantae; phylum Streptophyta; class Magnoliopsida; order Fabales; family Fabaceae; genus Medicago; species Medicago ruthenica. The sequence continues at coordinate 85,757 of WNNG01000565.1, read as the reverse complement.
CAAATCTTCCTGTTCACTTCGTCCCATTATTTGGCTACACCTACAATTCGGAAGAACCAAAAAAGAAAAAATATTTCAAGTCCAAATCTATTACTCAGTGTATCATATATAAAAGCCTTTATTAGCAAAAAAGAAACCTGACAATCCTTTTAAGGCTGTTATTCTGAGCTATATCTAACACACGAGGCCAGTACTTATCAGCTCCAGCATTAATCTCTTTGGATGACCACAAAAATTCAACTTTCCCTCCTTCTAAATCCATCCCAGTGGCTTTCCAAATTTCGATCAAGTACTGGCCAACCGTCTCAATTTTGTTTAAATCTCCTCCCATTTTATTGTTCAACTTAGCAAACCAATCAGCAACCCATATTTTAACTCGACAACCCGCAGATGTTAACTTGTTCACATTAATTGCTTTCAAAATACCCTATAAACACATAAGTAGAAGAATGTAACTACATTAACAAACAAATTATTATCGGTGTCATGCTAGCGTCCATGTAACGGTAATGATTCAAACAAATTTAATATATAATATAATATAAATAATTATAATATTGAGATTAATGACCTGAGCAATGTGCATTCGTCCAGAAGGTTCAAAACCGTCGTAACAAACAATATCTTTCTTGTTAGCAAGGAGGTTAAAGAGTTCATCATCTTGAATACACTCTTCACCAATACTCCTAACAATCTCAAACCTCTCTTCAACACTCAATGACCTGCAACATCGCAGAAACTCGAAAATCAAAGACAAAACTGAAAGTGTTATGAGTTGAAAACAGAGTGTGAAGAAGTAGAAAGAAACTTACGGATTAGTTGTTTCTGCGTTTGAATCTGATGATTGAAGAGGTTCTGCGTCTCCGGCCATTGCTGACGGTGGAGGAAAACGAGAAAGGAGGAATCGCAAATCAGAAAAGTGGGAACGCAAGAGGAGAGAAGCTAAACGGCGATGTGAGTGAAACGGCGGCTGAGCCACGTAACTACTTCGTTCCTATTTAATGGTCACATTTTTAAGTTTTATAACATCCATAAATGTTACTACTTTTCCTACAATAATTTATCTCTTTTCAATAATAGTCTTATTTATTTAATATCTTATTTTATATATTTTTCTCTGTAATAAATAATTAAAGGTAATATTGGTAAAATAACATTTAATATTGCATTGAACTTTAAAACTAACAGTTAAATAGAAACAATTTTTTTTACGAAAGAGACGCTTAAAAAGGAAAGTAGAGAGTAGTATACTTTTTTTCGGAGGAAGTAGGCATGGCAATGGGGCGGGGTGGGGACGGGTTTTACCTTCCCTGTCCCCATACCCTACTCCCATATACTTACTCGTTACTCTACTCATATCCAGCGGGGATGGAAAATCGAATCTCATCCCCGTCCCTGACCGGTTCGGGTATCCCCGCCCCATCCCCATCCCTGCAGTGGATAATTTTTTTTAATAAAAATAAAAGTATTTTTCAGCCCCGAGTGCAATGTCGTAATGTTTTATCCAACTAAGAGATGATGACGATCAATGACTATATTGAAGGAGAAGAGAGAGATCGAGAGTGTGAGATATGGAAGGAGAAAAGAGAGAACTATGATAAGTGAGTATCGTATGAAAGACTGAGACTCTGACTGTGTGAGTGAAATGATTTAGGGTTTGAATTTCTATTTATACAAAAGGGTAATAAATTGATTTTCTACATTCGGGACGGGTTTGAGTATAGGTTCGGGATGGGTACTTATATCTCCATTACTCGTCCCGTATCCGTGTTTTAAAATCGGGGAAAACCCAAACCCAAACCCAATCAAAGCGGGGAAAACCCGTCAAATTGGGTTTGGTTCGAACGGGTACCTGCGAGTATGGGTTTTATTGTCATGCCTAGGAGGAAGTAAATGGTGTATTTAAACGTATATATATAACAATATTATACTACTTAATATGGTTTTGAGTTGAGTTGATTTTTTATTTTTAATTATATTCTTAAACAAATTCCTTTAAAAAAATTATATTGTTTATGCTATTCAACAAGATAATTATTTATATTATATTTGCTATATTTTTTGTTTCATTGAATATATATGCGTAGTTTGTTACAATATAAAAATACAAAATATATTCTCTAAAAAAAAGTGCAAAATATTTATTATATATACTAGCAAAAAAAACAGACTCTTACGTTCTTTGATGAGATGAGATTTAGGAGGCTTTAAATTGACCTCAAACTTTTTTAGGATAACAAAGTCTAAGATAGAAGAGTTGACAACTAGCAAAATAATGTTTCCTTCAAAAAAAACTAGCAAAGTAATGTTACCAGATAGAGAAGCCCCCTGAGATAATCATATTAGTAGCTAATCTAGGGTTGATAAACTTATCCTTAAATCTTTTCTGGTGTAAAGTTGCTCAGCAATCTTGATCACCTCTAAGATGGAAGCAAAGTGCAATTGATATTTAAAATAGAGGCTAGCCAAGACTAGAGACTCTTGGCAAAATAACAGTCCAAGAACAAATGATGAGAGGATTCACCTGCCTTTTCACATAAACTATAAATTGAAGGAAGTTGACAACCTCTTAATAAGAGATTCTCATCTGTTGGGACCTTGTTTAACAATAACATCCACATAAAAAGAGACTTGAAAGGAGGTATAGCAGCATTCTAGATTGTCTTGGCCCAGTTGATGCTTAGAGAACGGGGTGCAGCATGAAAGAGATAAGCTTCCTTGAAAGATAAGTTACCATCATGAGATTTTTTCCAAATGATTCTATCTTCCTTATGAGAGAGGGGAATGGTAATCAAATCAAGTTTTTGCTGAAGGGAGGGGTAAGTAGCCAAGATTTCTTGAGGGATACTCCATCTATAATCATGAATGAAGTGAGCTACTGTGGATTTAAGTTGGTTATGAAGATGAATTGGAATATTCAAAGAAGATACCAGGGCTTCTCCTCACCAAGGTTCTAACTAGAAATTAATGCTTTCACCATTTCCAAACTGCCAAATAAAACTGTCTTAAATGGTTGGAAGTTTGTGTTTTGTCCTGCTCCTAATGGAGGAAAAAATATGATAGCTCACTGCCTTGTCTTTCCTTAGCACTCTACTCCTGAGAAACTGATCCCATTGATGGTCTGATTGGAAGATATCCCAACAAAGCTTCAGATTGCATGCCTCTTTAATGTTTCTATTAAATATTTTCTCTTATATATACAAAAATCTATGAAATAGTTGAAATGTGCCAGTTGTGAATTTTATTTGCTTATATATGCGAAAATAAATTTTTACGTGCATATACGAGGAAGTCGATATGATAAAATTTTGAAAACTCAAGATTATTTCAAAATATTAAAATTAATGTAGTGTTTCTATCAAATAACTTTTTATTTTACATGCAAAACATTGTTTAATGTTTGCACCGCTTCCGTTGCAGATTTTATGTGCTTCTATCTGCGTAATTTTTTTTATAAACATATTAGAGAAACTTGATATGGTAAAATATTGGTAACTCATGACTATTTTCAAAATATAAACATTAATGTAATGTTTCTATTAAATAACACTTTATTTTATATGCAAAACACTGTTCAATGTTTGCATCACACCCGTTGCAGATTTAATGATTTATCTGCATAAATAAATTTTTATATAGATATATGAGAAATTAGATATGATAAAATTTTCAAAACTCATGACTATTTTTAAAATATCAATATTAATGTAGTGTGTCTATTAAATACATTTTTATTTTATATTTTAAAGATCGTTTAATATTTACACCGCACTCGTTGAAGATTTTATATACTTATATATACATCACCAATATGCGATAGTTGATATGTGATAGTTGATTTTATATACTTATTTTATATATTTTTATTGTACCGATATGCGATAGTCGATATGATAAAATTTTGAAAACTTTCAAAATATCAACATTAATATAATGCTTCTATTAAATATTTATTATTTTATATACAAAATATCATTAAATATTTGTACCACATGTGTTGCAGAATTTATGTGTTTATATCTCAAATATCAAATTATATATATATATATATATGAGAAACTTGATATGCATAAATATTGAAAACTAATATTATTTTTAAAATATCAACATTAATGTAGTGTTTCTATTGATGTTTTTATATGCAAATTAGTGAGATTAAGATATTAAAAAAAAGATGAAAATAAACTATTTTTCTATATTTATGGTATTCACAACAAAAAATGTTACTACTATTCATTGAAAATTGTTGGGTGTTTAAGTAATTGATTTATCGAAAATTAGCACTAACGATATTGGTCGGTAAATACACTCTTTATTTAATTTACTCTAGAGAACTTGAAAAGCTAGAAATTTTTGAACAGTTCACGTAGGATAAGATAAATTGGATATTGCTGCCATGGAAATTTAGGTATTGGAGTTTGTTATAAGGGCAATTTCGGCACTTTAGTTGAGAATAAATGTAATTGACCATTTTTCTTAAAAAGAGTGAAAATGTTGAATTTGCTTATCTTTATAATACTAAATGTTAGGTAGTCTTGACCTAACTCTATGACTAACCCTAATTTTTTGTTTTGAAAAAAATTTATGAAAACAAATTCCTACCAAGAGTTGAACCATGCACCAAATGCTTTCACAACACATGTTTTACCACTCAGTCACCTAAGTTTCTGCTGAAATAATCTTGCTTCCAAAATTAATATGCAACATTTATGTCATTTTCTCATTTCTTCTCTCTTCCACATTTTTTCCCTATACTAATGAATTAAAATTATAATTAATTAAATTGAAGCATCACTCCCTCCATGTTCCTATTATAGAACCACCACTGATGTTTTTTTATGGCATGTGATTGCTTCAATGTTATGTATTCAACACAAATATTTGTCCTCTTTCTTTTAATCTCACAATCCTTAAATAATTTTCACTCACTTTTATCTCTCTCACCATCATACAATTGAACCTAATAACCATAATCCCTCCCTTTTTGATGCACCTAATTAATTTTTATGAAAAAAAAGGTCTGCAAGGAATTGAATAAGGTAACACATGAAAATATCATTTTTTTTAAAAGCCACCGACATCATTGCAATTCCTTTTTTGATAGTAGTTCCTTTTCATTATTAGTGATTCCTTTTTATTATTATTTTTTCTTTCAATTACCACATAACGGTTCCTTTTTATTATTTTTTTCTTTCGGTCACCACATAGCAGTTCCTTTTCATTATTTTTTCCTTTCGATTACCACATAGCAGTTTCCTTTCCTTTTCATTTTTATAGATTTAACAACTTTTGCAGTTATGACCAATTTCTTGGTGGAGACTTTTGTATATTTTTTTTTTCGATTTGTCATTTTTATTGCAATCCATCTTTTGTTTTTGTTGCTTTTTGAGGTAGTTTGATAACATAATACTGAATGTAACTATAAAAGTAATAATATAGTCAATTTGATAATTATATATGAATCTCTACAAAACCCGTGCATCGCACGCACGGGTTAAAGTCTAGTATATGTAAGGAGGGAGTATTCTCGATGTCCCTAATTATAAGTCTTTTTTAAAACAAAATTGTCTTTAAATATAAGCCCTTGCACAAACTACTCGGTGCATTTTTTCTTTCTTTCTTTAAATATAAGCCCTTGACCATGATTTTGGACAAGTTTTGTACTGTCATGGTCGCTACAGCGACCAGCCGTCGCTACAGCGACCAGACAGCTTTGGACTTCTGCCTACGGTCGCTACAAGCGACCAGCATATTTTTCAGACTTTTACCTACAGTCGCTGTAGCGACAGGCCGTGGCTATAGCGACAGCATCAGGACAGCACTTGACAGCTTTGCTGTTTTGGGTGTTCTGGTGCGCGTAGGCGAGGTTTTTCACTTCCGTTTTCTCCTGAAATATTTTAGAAACATTATCCACCATTTTAACCCATCCAAAAAGGCTTCCAATGGTTGAAAGATTATAGTAGCAAGGAATACGCAAGGCATGGGAAATACGAGAACAATGGTTATATGAATAGGAAAGCTTTAAGAACGGCATATGACAACGATATGTCGAATCCTATGATAGGAAAACAAGAATTATAGTATGAGTGTAAGGATTTAATGGATTGATCCCTTACGTGTGAGTTGATAAACTCTTAAGGAAAGCATACGACCCTGATAAGCAAGAACCTATATTAGGTGAACAAGATTATAGATGTATTCAGTTTAGAATACAAGGGTAATAGGAATGCTTTGGCAATCAAAGTTTAAGATAAGCTTATAGTGTTGGTTCTCCAACAATTAATAGGTGGCTTATGAGAACGATAAGCCGAGATCTCTGTGTTATAGGTTAAGTGTTACAGGATTGTTATATGATTACAGTAACAGATATGCATATGTATATGTAAAAGTTAAAGAATTAAATATCAAAGTTAATGGCGTGTTCGCACGTTTTACAGTTATAGGCATGTTCAGCAGACTCGAGATACGCCGGATGGGACTTCACCGAGAGGGTTGTCCACATGCAATTCATAGTGGAGTCCGGTGTTAGCCTGATTGTCAGGAATTTCATCGGGTCATAGGGAGATGTACCTCGGGGTTACTCCACCTGGGCCGCACTCCGTAAAATGAACTCAGATAATAATGTTTGTTCAACGCTAACAACTAACATAAAACATATTTATTTGTATTATGTTCACAGTTATAGTCAAAGTTACAGTTACAGGTAGATTATAGTTATAGTTATAGACAATTACAGTTATAGTCACAGGAAATTCAAAGTTATAGTTATAGACAGTTATCAGAAAGTGGTCCTAGGTTTCCCCTCGATCACTAAGTCATAAATATAGACAGATCACAGTTATGGTTATAGATAGTTATAGTTATAGTTATAGGCAGTTTACAGCAATGGTTATAGGCAGTTCAAAGTTATAGTTACAGGAAGACTTATAGTCATAGGCAGATAAAAGATTTGGCGATCATAGGAAATCCCCAAGATTGCAGAGGTAGGCATGGCGACCCTAGGTTCCCTGAGGTTGCCAACAGTTGGTTGGGCTGGAGCTCACTGAGACATTATGTCTCATCCCATTCCTTCTGGTGCAGGTTTACAGGTAAGTCAGAGGTTCGTGATGAAGATCTTTATAGAGATACTGGATGGAGTACAGTTGCTCGTCGTGTACCAGCTCAGGGACGTATTGGACATTTGTTTAAGTATTGTAATAGTATTGGATTATTTGTACAACGAGTAAACTTGTATTCATTCAGATGTGTTGTAATATTTTATTGAAAATTTTAAATGTATCCAGTATCAGTTTAACGCACATGCTAATATACTAGTTAAAGTTAGTATGGGTGTTACAATTCCCTTCGTGGTAATTCTTGTGCCACCTTCAAATGCAAGAATCCCACAAGAAAATATAGATATGAATTCCGTTACAAGTTAGGGAGCTTCATCTTAAAGGGTGAATGGTTAAATTATGATGGTGGTGCAAGGGGTTCGAATCAGTCAAGGTGGCAAAATGTCGCGCGTGAATTTGGCTTTGCCAAGCATCACATAGGTCAGAACTAGACATTCAGCAGCATTGTGGGAGCTTGTGAAAATCCAAGTTTTAGGACTGGTTCACCATTTACTGTGCAACCTAAGTATAATTCCATGCATATATTTAATGGCCAAAGATCAAAATGGCGGCAGGTCACTGCAGAGAATGTTTGATGAGGGTAAAATGGAAGATATTCAAATGATATTTAACGAGATCATTGGTCATGTGTCGAACTTATAATGGTTATCCAAGAGTCGGGGCAGCTTGTCAGAATCTCATTAAATACTCACGGGTGATCATGCAAAGTATTGAAATAATGATTCGGTTCCTTTAAAGTGACCAAGTGACAATGTAAAACAAGTAATATCAATTGTTGACCAATATGTCAATGATTGATATTATAAGTACTTTATAAATAATCATGACTTGTGAATGTGATAAGTTAATATTAACTATTTGTTATTTACATTACTATTTATTCACTTTAGAGGAAAATAATGTACTGATTGTCTAATGTTGAACTTGACCTCATTTTTTTCTCCCTACCTCAGCACTCGTGTTGTGCAGAAGCTAATTGAGAATCTTAAAACTATGCAACAAGTTTCGTTAGTTGTATCAGCTCTTGAGTCTGAATTCTTGATTCTCATAAAAGACAATAATGGAAATCGTGTTGTTCAACATTGTTTGAAAGGCCTAAGAAATGAAGATAACAATTCTTCTTTGAAAATGATAGGTGTCACCTACAGCCATTATAGTTATGCACTGTTCTATTTTACTGTTAATTGCAACACCTCCTCTACAATGGTAATCATTCGTCGTCTCTCTTCTATGATAAGGAGAATCATTGAACCACCAAAGACATTTAATTGAGAGTACACAATGTCTCTCACGCTGTTAAACTTCTGATCCATTATTTGTATAATAGTTAACTTGCTATGCAAGTTAACTTTGTCCTAAGCTTCTCTTATCATGTACCTTACTTAGAGTAGCATTTCTCCTTAAGAGTTTGTTAGAGACAACTGTCATATACTTGGAATCTATTAGAGTTAGTTAAGTTTCATAGCTTCTATATATAGCTGAAATGTATCCAACTCTATTCATTCAATAAAAAAGATATATTTTCTGCATTTTTATCTTTCTTCTTCGTCAAGTTTTCTGGTTTTCTATCCATCTTCATCATGAAGATGATGAACTTCATGATGGTATCAGAGCCTCTGCAAGATCTGTTGGGTCACCTACTATCAGGTTTCTGTTATCGGGTCACCCACCATTTATGTCCATGCTCCAAATGTCCAACATAGTAACTTTAGATAATTATGATATTGACCGGTAGTGTAGTTACCTCTGATATCCAAAATATTTAAGATGGATAGACTTTCTTCAGTTGAAGATAATTTACTATCAGTTCCAAAATTATGTTTAGATAATGACTGCATAGTAACTTTTGATAATGATAAATGTTTAATTCAGGAAAATAGGAGCTTGAAGATGATTGGTTTGGCTGATTTAATTGAAGATGGAAAAGCCTTATGTGTATTAGTTTTATATTAGTTTTCAAAAATAAGTATATTAGTTTTATATTACTAATTTTCTTTATCATTCTTTTGTTTCAAGTAGCCTTATGTATAGCTACACCTAACGAGAGTTCAAAAATAAGTAAATTGCCTGAGATTGTTATATGAAAAATTGTATCGGATTTCTAGCTTATCTTTGAAGTTAATTATTTTGATTATTTTTAATTATACCCGATTTTTATATTTTTTTTAAGTTGTTGATTTGGTTTTCACCTCATTATGACATTGTAATTTTGAAATAGGCTTATTCGATCAGATACATTTACAAATTGTGAATTTTCATGTGTACACTTGATTGCGGATTAATTATATTTTTACACAGATTACTAGCTTTGTAAATTGAAATTAGATTTGAGAAAAATAACCATATGCGCCCTTGTGTGTTTCCCTTCTAGTTGGTGGTGGTTGTTGTCACCTCACTAAGTCTTTGTGACTTACCCCTTCATCTTCTATTTTCTTACCAGATTCACAAGCAGCTGAAAAGAAAGATGCTAGCAGAATCAAAGTTTCATCTTCGCTGAGTATATAAATGTTATTTTGAAACGTGAAAATATCTAGATAAGTTATGTTTGAGATTCTTATTGATGATACATGTTTATAAAATACGATTTTGATTTTGGAAACGTTAAAAATACAAAGGTTACTGTGTCAAAATTTCTAGTACATTAAAGTTCATGAGCAAAAATTGTTTTTGAAATATTTGTCCATGTGTTAGTCAAGTTGTTAGTGAGGTTTGCCAAACTTGTATTAGTCTGTGTGCCGGTCACAATTTAAATTATGGGGTCGTGATTATTTTGGTTACTTTTAATTATACCCGATTTCTATATTTTCTTTAAATTATCATTAAAATTATGTTTGATTTGTTGATTTGGTCTCTTTCAAGTTCCTTTATTAGTTTAAATTATGGTTAAAATTATGTTTGATTTGTTCTTTCAAAATCAAAGATATAACAATCGTTAGATGGAGCTATCCGTTTGGTAATCAAAATAATCAACTTCAAAGATAAGCTAAAATTTTAAACGAAAGACACAACAAATCTCAGGCAAACAAGCTCTAACCACCAAGAACACCAAAGTTGAGATGTGATAGAAAATTAAACAAATGGTACATCAACTGTAAATAAAACAAGCTAGATCAATTCCACAAAATCCTCTTTATAAAGCCACTCCACTAATTACTGGAGTAGCAATTCCAAATATAACTGTTACACAACAAGAAAATATTATTTTATTTAAGAATACATACTTTCAAATCCATATACAGACCCAGAAAGCAAAGTTTAGCTACAGGCCTACAGGTTGAATATTACAAGTAGCACAATCATTCACCAAGACCAGCAACGAGTAAAGCAGCGTCTAAGATGAAACTGTGTCACGATGGTGTCTCAGAGAATTTTCAAGCTGCGCATTTTTTCTCGCACATTCCAAGATAGTTTTATCAGCAGTGATGAAATATGCTGCAATCGATGCTGTTCACCAACCAACGACCAGTGTAAATAATGCATTCAAACACTTTGCAAAAAGGGTCAAACTGAATGGAATTTATTATTTTTTGAAAAAATAAAACGGTTAATAATAACATATAAATAGAAATTCAAGTAAAAAAGGTACTTCAATACATATACACCGAAGCAACAAAGAAGAAAACAGAAAGCAGCGAAAACAAAGGAAGCATAGGAGCCCGAAAAAATGGTTTGCTCCTTACAAAGCAAGGAAAACTAAAGGGAAAATAAAAAGTTAAGAATTTAATTTGGAGCGAATCAACTGCAAAAGATGAGCCACATTCATACTTCAATGAATTTTGAAATGGAAGCAATCCTTTTCATAAAGTATATGCATGATGAATATAAGAATTTGTTAATGTGCTGGTATCCTGATCTATTGTTTCTTGCTTCGTAGCTAATTTACAAACAACCATGCTGAAATTACCATTGAAAAGATTTAATTTTCTTCATACAAAAGATAATAGCATGTCTCTCTTAAATCAAATTGTTTGGTTATTTTAAGTTGAGATCATACCAGCAGATATGATAAGTGCCTGAGCGGTATAATTGAGGTTTGCCTTTGCCCATGGAATCATGCGAACAGCAGCCAACTGCAAAATTTGAAGACCTTAACATCAAATAAAATTAAAACTCATGCATAGAGGGGCACAAAATGACCTAGTGTTATTTTCAACAATAACCCATTATCAGCCACAAACATCGGAGGGTTACACTTCATATTTCTTAATCATACTTTTAATTGGGTTTCAGAAGCTGGTAAAACAGAGATTTCAAAAGGTTAATTATTCTTCAACTCAAACAGGCCACATGGATGTTCAATCTTATAAGATCGATTTTGAGTACTAGGTTCGGGTAATAGTGATAGGAACTTGGTCTCTTATTACAAAAGAACAAGGAAAATACCCTTGATTACAACATTCCAGAGCTTCAAGAATCTACAGGTCTCAATGCCTAAAGGCCAGAACTCTCTTAAGGAAAATGTTGTTTGTCATGAACACCATATGATTGGTCAATTTCACAGTTATAATTCTGTTTTCTGTCAAACATCACATTGGAAATTTGTCCACTCTTAAAAAAAAACATATATCAAGAGGTAATTGCTACTTAATGCCTGCTGGTGGTGTAAAATTGCATCCAATAAAAAACCAATGTCGTAAAGAGCCCTGAAAGATATTCTTTCACCAATTCATGCAGAGATGGACACCAACAAGTAGAAGAAATACATGGATTTCTATTATAAGTGAAAGATGCATCCATGAAACTACATAAACATTGTTTAAATGAAATTTATTTAAAATTAAAAAAACACATAGCACAGTATCTTTATTAGCAAGTCTCCGGAAAGAAAAACTACTTACTGTTGGTACAGTACTGACAACGCATGCAACGGCGGCTGCCTTGAATCCAGCACGCACACCTTCTGCATATCAAGAAAAGGCTAAAGCGTAAGGATATATAATTCATATTTCTCATGATATCTGGCACCCTTTGACAGGTTATCATAACAATGTTAGATAACATGTGGCATATGCCCTGCTCTATTGATAAAAATGAAAATCTAGGAGACAGAAATAACAACAATTATTTGGTGTATGACCAATTATGAAGCACCGACGCAAACATGGACACCGTACGCGCCCATAGCAATAATTTGAGAAAATGAAAGTAATTGAATGTAACCACAAGTGTCGGTGTCGTGTCGGACACCGGACACGCCTTTAATCTGAAGTGCTGGTGCTACATAGCCCATGTAAAACATGCATTACCTTAAGCTAGTCCAATAAAGTTTAACATTGATTTTGCCAATCAGCGGAAAAGTAAAATAATAGTTCTATATCACCATTCAAGAATTATTTTCCAACAGGAATAAAAGGGAATGATATCATATTAGACTCCATGGTTTGTCTTCGAATTTGGGTTCTAGGCCTAACACAACTCCAAAAGCTAGCTCAAAAAATACAAGTGGCTCAATAATATACATATGATAAACTCTAATACCATATTAGAATTTGGACTTTAGACCTAATTAACCTCCAAAGCTAGCTCAGGAAATGAATATTGCCCACTCTAAGGATTACTTTAAGTCATAGGTCTAGTCAACGCGGGTTCGTAACTGTTGGGATAGTTTAAAATAATATGGAAATGAAAGGGATCTGATATTCCATCCCATTCTAACCAATACCTCTCCCCCCACATATCTAAACAACCATGACACACTATTCCTTCAATCAACATTCATTTCACTTCACTCAACATTATAAATTTACAATATTCAAACATATCCCAAGCAAACCCTTACAATTACAACTAAAGATATGAAAGTCATTTCTTTTATTAAATTCAAAATAAACCCATGTCCCTAATATTTAGAAATATAACCCAAAAAATCATTTGGTGATCCACAAACCAAATGCAGCAGTTCAAATTATTTTCAACCCACATGGGTTGGCCTGCTAGTGTAAGCATGTGATCTTAGAGTGTGCCTCTCTCAACGTCCTAGGTTCGAAACCTCCTGGTGCGAACTTATGTGGGCCAGTCCCCATAGAGCTTTGCTCTGGTGGGGTTGATCCCCCAGATTAGAGATTAGTAGATTAGTAGGTTCTTGGACCGGATACCGATCATGAAAGATCATCAACCAACAAATACCTCTAACCATAACCATCAACCAATAAATTTATAATCAAAATTAACCGACATAATGCATGACCCACATAACAAATAACATTTTAATTAAACAAAAACAAAAAAAAAAACTTGTGAAATAAGCAAGAAAGAATGAGAATGAAAATGTAAAATACCATTAGTACATTTTTTGGTCCTCAAAATCTTCCTCTCTTCATCAGGAGAAGCAATAATGAATGAATTTCTTTTGGAAACCCAAGCATCCCTAAGTTCTGAAGGAATACCCATATTTTTACTATTAGGCGACAAAGATGAGAAAACCAAATTGGATTTGGTGTGAAAGAATGAATGATTGAAGGAAGGACTCAATCGGTGGAGTTTGTTCATGTTTGGCAGCAATTTTCATGGAGTTGCGGTGAAGGATATTGGGTTGGGCTATGATTACGAGTCTTCTAATCAAAGCCCATCATAATTTGAAGTTTAATTTTAGTTTAGTTTAGTTTAATTTGTGAGAAATGTAAGTCACACCTCCTATTTATATTTGGATTTAATTTATATACACAGTCGTATGTAAATTGATTATATAATGTTAGATAGTTAAAAATGTTTTTTTTAACTATAGGGCCCATTTGTATTAGCTTATTTTAGAGCTTATATAAAACAGCTTATGCAAATAAATAAGTTTTTATGTATTATTTATAAGTTTTTAAGGTAGTTTATGAAAAAACAGTTTATGAAGATACAATTTTCGTTAGTGGGAGCTTATAAATTAAAATAAAAGCTTATTTATTTACATAATCTCAAACCAAACGGGTAGATAATGATTAGAAATGTTGACTTTTATTATAACCACTTTTAAAATCACATACATGATTAGTTGTGATATGTTGATCATGTAAAACTTTTTACACGTATGAAAAATATATTTTTACACCTTCACAAGCTTTATATATATATATATATATATATATATATATATATATATATATATATATATATATATATATATATATATAAACAGAAATATATTGCAGACCTCAAAAATAGGTTGATTCATTTAGTAAAGATTAAATTCAAACTTCACAATGATCGGAGTTCAAATCTCATTTCAAATATGAGAATCTCGTTTGTGGATGATATATGTATTTAATTTAATAAACTAAACTATTTTAAATTTAAGTTTAACCAAACAATTTAATCCCACTTGATAAACATACACCTATGGATCAATACTTAAATTTTATCTTTCACTATACAATCCTTTTCATTTTTTTTCAAAAGGGTAAGAAAGACAATTAGTACAATATATAGCATACAATTCCCCCGATTTACATGCATATAAGTTGGACATCAGAGAAACAGATGAAATGAGTAAAGAGTTACAAATTCACTTTGTTAACTATAAATTCATCATATGAGTATGATATAAGATAGCCGATCTCACTTAGTCGGATAAAACTTGATTGTTACTGTTGTTGAGTATGACATCAAGTAAATTGAGAGTCAATAAAGTACTAGGACAAATCTTAAAATAATTTGGATTATTTTGACAAAGAACACAAACAACCTACCACCGGTTCGAAAACAAAAACTACTTCAGTCTTGAGGGGTACTAAAATCATTTATTCTCAAGGCCAAAAAAAAAAACAGATATTATCATACAATTTCACAAATGGTTAATTAAGAAAAAACCATTTGAGAAAATCCAAGTTTGAATCCTGAGTGAACAGTCGTTAACGAGATTTAATTTATTTTCCGGCCAAACTTTAGATTACAAGGACTAATTTCTCCTAAACTGGAGTGCTTTAGGAAAACAAAAAATACCATTTCACAATGACCACATAAGAAACAGGAAGATCATCAACATTGTAGAGTTAAGACTCTCTTCCATCTTTCATTTGGAGATAAATATATAAAATAAAACAATTATATTTTTAAATATCTGTGTTATGAAATGTTACAGTGGTAACAACTGATAACGTGTTTCAAGCTAGAAAACTGTAAAATATAACTTCATTTCATACACAGTGCATTCAATAAACTTTGAGTTTGTACACATCCCTCATAATCCTCATATACAGATGAAAATAGATGTTACTGAAGCTTATCAAAAAAACCAATGATAAACTACAGATCCAAATAATAATTCAACTTTGAGATGTTTGTTTCATTCCTTAATTTTGTGAGAGCTTTTTTCTCTATTTTCCTTATCCACTCTTTGCTAACTTTGAAAATCCTCCCTATATATTCAAGAGACTTGGGTTGGTGATCATCATTAAGGCCGAATCGTAGGATTAGTATTTGCCTTTCCCTTGAGTCCAAGCTTTGGAGGATATCATGTATATCTTTCTTAATGTGTTGTTTCATGACAGTCTCTTCAGGACTCTCTATCGACAAATCGGGCATATGACCCTGCAGAATGAATGTCATAAAAAACAATTTATACTGGATAAAAATAATTTTAGGATAATTATGCATAAGTCTCAGAATGAAATATTCATGCTCGACTCTAAGAGACATGAATATACTAACATACATGGTCATAAAAACACTGAGGGAAAAAAGAAAGAAAATGTTGTCTTGTGGATACAAAATGTTTACATACAAATGATATTTGAACATCAATTTAGGACAGCAAAATTCAACACTTTTTAAATAGTTAACGCGGTTTATACACATGGTTAATGAAGTGTTAGATTTGGTTGATAGACATATCATGTGTAACTTATAAACCATCGACTGAACTTATGAACCACAATTTGAAATGCGATCAACTTTGATTTCCAAGTTTTCAAATCTACATGTAGTTGGAACACCTGAAATCATTAGTAATGTTCAAATCCGTGGTTAATTAAGTTCAGCTGATGATTAATGAGTTATCCAATCTTGATATACCCATTTAACCACTCCTTGAACTACGTTGACCAGGTTGTGAAGTGCATTGACCATTTAAAAAGTTGTTGAATTATGTTGTCCCAAATTGTTGTTTAAAATGGCCTTTCTGATGTTTACAAGACAGCATGTTTTTTTCTATTATTTAACTATCTCATTTTGAGAAATGCTAACAACTCGTTCTTTTCACACTCTTTTTTATTGGTTGAAATTCATGTAAGTCTCGCCAAAGTTATGTGGGACCTAATTTCCAAATAGTCGAATCTATTTTAATTTCTAGTTTTCAGTAAATAGTAAGAAATATGTTTGGAAGAGTGTGTTCTCAACATTGCTCTCTCATTTTAGGAGTTTGCACATTTGGTTTCTCTTCAATAACAAAAATGACAATTTTTTAAACAAAATTACTATTCAGACCACAACACAACAGAAAAAACAGAATTAACAATGCGGCATACATGGGAAAAATATTAGTCTTACCATATATTCTATGCCATGATGCATTGAAGAAACTGTTCTTAGACAATGGCTAGCTAACATGATTCTATCCAGTGAAAGACCTGTCATCTTTGCAATTTCAAGATCATCGGGATATTTCATGGACGTATTTTTCAAGACCTTCCGTGCTTTCTGGATCTGACTTATTGCCTTGTTCATCGACCACTAAAAAGAATAACGAAAAGAAAAATAACGCAAAGATCAAAGTCATGGTCTTTCTTGTATTAAATTTGTACTAAGAAACAACCTCCTAAGCAAAAGAGGAACATACAGGAACAGTGATTCCTCGAGCATATTTCGCTATCATTCTTGACATTGATTTCCTTATCCAGTACTGCACATAGGTTGAGAATCGGTATCCTCTTGTACTGTCAAATCGCTCTGCTCCTTGGAGAACACCTATATATCCTACCTATGAAATGTGAAGAGAATAACATATAGGTTATTGAGGAGCATTCATGTATACGTGGATTGTTAAATTTTATTGCTACATTTCTACTTATTGTCAACATGAAAACATTGATCAAACCATTAATGATGGAAGCACTCTACAATTTTCAATTGTCCTTTCCTGCTATAAAGTATTTAAAAAATGCTCTGTCTTCGAAAGGATAAAGCAACAAAGTAAAGCACAAGTGAAGTTAACCTAAAGCCATAAGTGACGCAGACAACAAAATTTCCAACATCATCATCATCAAACTGTTGCATGTCGTTTTGGGTGAAAAGGGCTCAAATATTATGATGTTTCTGCCAAGAACCTTGACTATGTCTTAGCTTTTCATGTTAATCTCTTTCGTGTAGACTATATAGGCAAATATACTGTCGGATACCGAGTTTCCAAAAAATATTGCCCAACTATACACCCTTGAATCTTTCAAATCACCTTGAGTGAGCAGAGTTTAAAATCATGTGTAACTTCCCCACGACCCTGACCTCATGTTTAAAATTTAAAACTCCTTATATTCCTTGAAGATTACAAAAATACTGAAACTGTTAATAATTTAGTTAAAAGTAATGGTGGAGAGATCATATGCCACGCCGATGATCATTTTCTTCACTCAAAATACAAGAAGTATTCTTTTTGGTGGTATTTTCCCCGCTAATCCTTCTCTATTTTTGCAGTTTATCCATAGAAAACAATGTTTCCCATGATAGTTGAAAATACAAAGTTATAAACTTCTATGCAGGTCGGTGAGATTTGCTTGATCTATCATGAAAAGGGGGAAAACAAGCATATGTAGTGCTTGTTTCTGAAATGCCAGGACAAAACTTGCAGGTGCACCGAAATTTATTTTTTAGATGAAAACTTTATGGAGGTAAATGTTTAATTTACCCTGTGTCATGAACTCTATCTATGAACTGATATAATCAATCAACCTAATATCCTTCCATCTCATACACAAACATATATCTTGAATGATTTACAGTTATTTTGACAAAATTTCCATTGTTAAGTCCATAAAATATCCATTGTTAATCGCAAAACTGAGGTTCTTGTGATAATTTACAAGAATGGTTGATGAATGAGCGCACACAGATAAAAAGCCAAATAGAAACTCCTCCACAATAATATATAAAAAATGTCAAACAAAAAAATCTACGCACAATGACACTTAGAAAATACCTGAAGCAAATCTTCCGAAGCTATTCCCATACCCCTGTATTTTCTAGCAAAGTATAGAACTAAGGAACGAGTACTCCGTATCAACTCATCTCTACAATAATAGCCATGATACAGTTGCTGTTGTAGCACCTTCTCATCAACTCCAGATGCTTCTGCCCAGCTACTCAAGCTTACCAATTGCTTTGTATCCTCTTCTATAGCTGTTCTAATTTTCTCTAATTCTGCTAGAACCTGGAGTAGTACAAAATTTTAATCTTTGCGTAATTTACAAGCATGGTACCGAATAACTAATATTTTATTGACAATAAACTAACCTTTACACCTTTTGACATTTCCACCTCCCTTTGAGCAATCACCGCTCTTTTATTTTTAGTATTTGATGATCTTTTTACAAAAGAAGCCGGTGAAGAACGTAATGGATCTTCTTGATTATCGTCTAAAGGCAAGGACTGAGAGGAAGGTGCAATGGAAACAGATCCTCTCTTTCTTCTTCTATTTTCCTTTCTCTTGCTAGAATGGACAATAACTTTACCTGTATAGTCATCCACTTTGTGGTTTCTCTTATTCTCTTCAACTTGTTCAAGAAATTTGTGAGTGCAGTTCGATATGCATGAAGTTCCGAAAGATGTTGTTAGACAAACATTGAACAACTCAAGAGCTCCAAGCTTTTCCAGTTGCAATATAATATTCTTTTCCAACCTCAATGCTTCAGAATCAGCAAAGGTTTCTTCTAAAACACCAAGGTTCTCCATTAACAAACCGAAACGTGACTCCTCAAAAGGTAATTGCGTGTTATCTATCATTTCATGCACACTACTAAGCGACCTCTTTCCTTTATTTACCTGAAAAACAAACATTTTTAAGATTTTTCCCCCAATTTTAGCTATCAACATAAAAACAAATTGTATTCATTTTTCTAAAAATAAGGTCTGTGACTGCGACATCAAGTTTTTGATGTCTCTGCCACTGTGATTTTGGCAGCATCAGGCCACATTTGACAGTGATTCTCTGCAATAGCAAAGATTGCAATGTGTCTGCAATTTAAAACCATGATTGTATACAAAGCAAAGGATTATGTTGAACACCTTTGTTAGTTCTCCTCCTTGCAATAAATCCTTTTCCGGGGCTTCCAATGCTGATGATGAAAATGCAAAGGTCTTACGAAAATCTTTCTGCAAAGTTTCTCCTTCCTCATAAATTGTTGAAAGCACAGACAACCTCACGGGGTTGAATAAAGTTTCTCTGCCTCCAGCTACATCACATTTAAACCCAAAATTCAGAGTGAAAAAAAGAAAAAGAAATAGAAATAGCATCACAATACTTAAGAGAATGACACACATTAACATTAATAAACTCGAAAATCTTCTTCTAACTGGAAATCACATTCTAAGACACACACACACACACACGAAGAAGCATATATATTTTCGTATTAACATTAAGGTTCTTGGGGGAATCGATCTGACAATCCGGAGTTCAATTTGGAGGTAAGTAAAGTCCGGTCAAAGATTGTTAGCAAGGGTTCGAACTCGGATACTCTTGATCAATTCAAACTAAGAAGCATACATAGAAATTGAATATGGAAATTATAAATATAATTCAGAACTTGACACAATTATAAACTTATGAACTTAATGCAATGACAGTGTAAAGATTTTCGACACTAATTCAATCATAATTGTTGGATTTAGATCACTAAATATATCTGGAATTTAATCAAGATACCCTGTCAGTGTATAATTATTTTACACATCTATCCAATGATGTGTTACTACGTCAATTTATGAATATGGCAACCCGTGTGTTTTGACGTGACAACACATCATTGGATGCGTGTAAAATATTTGTACCCTCACGGACAGGGCATACTAATTAAACTGATATATCATACAATGTATCAGTTTTACACCAACTGTGCATCAAAATTAATTAATCAATCTCTAAATTTACTATCAAAACAGCTAATATTATTATGATGTTGAAAAGATTGTATGCACTTTATAAACAAAACCGTTACTACAATATCATTACTCTAAGTAAATGGAAGGAATTAATTAATACAAAAAGGAAGAAAATAACAAACCAGAAGATGAAAATGAAGAAGAGAGGAAGATATGTGAATGAGTGAAGAAATGAGAAGAGTGGTGAAGAGGGACAGTACTATATCTGAGTTTAGGGTTTAGTCTAAAACCAAAACAGAGACCCATAATTTTATTCTATGTTCCATGAAAGTGTTGTTGAAGTTGAGGAAAGGAATTAGTGTTGTTACATAAAAAGTTAAGGATAAATGTTGCTGTTGTCACAACCACCACCAGTTCTTCATCTCCCTTGCAATGGTTCAAACATAAATTAAAGTCTTATCTTAAGGCTCAATAGTTGGGCTATTACATCTACTTCTATAATACTGTTTAAATTTTGGGGATATTGTTTGCACCATGTTATTTTTTATACACACCCTTCTCTTTATTTTTATTTATTATTTTTTACCCTTTCTAGTTCTAGAAAGTAGTAAAATTTTCTTGCTCTGTTTTAAAATACATGTCGTATTTTTACTTTGATCTTATTTTTTAACTTATATGTAAATACAAATGTTAGCGTATAAGATATTGTTTGAGTTGTCTAGATAAATATTTTTAAAATATTAAATTTTTATAACTTTTTACTATTAGATAATTAAATATATCGATCGTCTAAGTTATGTTTTGTCAAGTGTGAAGTGGTTGACTGCGACATGTATTTTGAAACAAAGGAAGTAACTTTGAAATAGACTCGGCTCCCTTTTGGTCATCACTCATCATCATTTCCTACAGACATCTGTTACATTGTTAGTTAGTCAATCAAAATCGAACAACTTAGATTCAAGTTTCATATTTTAGAATAAAGATTCAAATTAATCATTCAGTTTTTGATTCATCGTAACATAGAGACTCGTAACATAGAGACTATATTGTCCCCTTTGTAAAAATGTATGAGAGTAACTTGGTATCATTTTTTTGTCATGGATTGAATTGGACCACCGCAAAAAAAAATTGTGAAGGATAAAATGGGTCTTTAATCAATTAAAATATGTCCCTAAAAAAATCAATTAAAATATGTACTTTTTTATAGACCGTCTGATTGCATGACTATAGGAACCGACATCCCTTCTAGCCCCTTTTTCATGGGAGATTGGTCCAAAATTTTATTGTAGCTAAAGGTAAACCCATGTATCCTTAGCATTTAGAATTGAAGAAATACTAATAGTGTGTTTGGAACAACGATGAATTTTCCACAAACACACGTCTAGCTCGATCCTACAATTTTTGGCTTCTTTTAAATTCATGTTTTAATTGCATAAGAACGCGAGAATATATGGTCAAACGCCAATACAAACACCGCATAAATCTATCTAGCTAATCTAAACATCAAGAACAGTTTGCAAATGACGTGTTGACATTTTGTGTGGTATTTTTTTTCACAAAATTTTTCTATTGCATTATTAAAAGACTTCCATATATTGAGTAAAATTGAAAAGGAACTTCCCATTACACTGCAAACTTTCGTGTATTGTGCAAAAGTGTGTTACCATGGACGTGTAACTATTACACTGTTAACATGGACGGATCCACTTATAATAAATTGGGGGCAGCTTGCCCCCACAACCTTATTTGTTTTCTTTATTGACAATTTGATAATTTTATTTTTATTACAGTAAGAGCAACTTTATTTGTTTTCTTTATTAACAATTTGATAATTTTATTTTTATTACAGTAAGAGCAACTTTGATGGCTATATTTTGACATGAGTACGAATGTAATTAAAAAGGAGAATCTTTTGCCAAAGTTTTCATTGGAGTTCGACAACTTGTAAATACTGTACTCTACTGAAGCAACTCTTCTTACCCATTTCTCAATGTTTTTCTCTAGTAAAAAGGTGAAAAGATAATCGAGTGCAATTAAAAGTAAACAAGACATTTATATGTTTGGTGAGATGTATAACCTATTATAAGTTTTAAGATGATGTGACTTGACGGGGTCTGCAATTTTTTTTTTTTTATATAGTTCATCATTGGAGTATGAATGAATGAACACGTCAGGTTCATTCATTCATACTACATTCTATAATTCCCTTGTACTAGTGTTTTTGCTTCTCTTTCTTTTTTTTTTTTGGTATTTAGTAGAGTATAATATATCATATTATATTATACCAAATAACATCAAAACCTTAAGGGATCATGACCTACAATTGTCCCCCTTCTAAATCCGTCTCTGTCAAATGGGTGAATGAAGTTGGGATCGACATTAATTAGGCATTTTGTACTTAAGGTCATTTGGAAGGCGGTGAATGATACGATATTGTCAAGTTTGATGGTTAAGGAATAAGAAATTGTTGACAATATAATAGTGTTGACCAGGAAATGGTTTATGGCACAGTCAAAGGGGGTCACTGCCTCTTATACGAATGATTTGTTGACTTTCTTGATTCTCCTTCAAGATAGTAGCATTACAATAGCTTTGTTGGGGTGTTTGTTTCCTTATATCTTTTCTTTATCAATATCTAGCTCATATTCTTTAGGTTACTTATATAGTTTTGAGCATCCTAGTACTCGATTATATTTCAAATTTTTTGATGTTTTAAATAAAAAAATATCAACAAAATACTATAATTTTTAGGCTGCTTATGAAATAAAATTTGATGCATATCAGCATAGGCGAACTTAAATGAAGCCTCTACTGAATAAGAAAGGTTATAAAGATTGGTTTGCACCTCTTTAGTTTATATAAAGCTTAAATGCAGACTTTTTTTAGTACAAAGATTAAATTCAGACTCTACTTGATAAAAAAAAAACATGTTGTTTTGCATGTCCTATATAGTGCATATAGTTTAATTTACAACCATTTTTGGGATTATTATTCACTACATTAATATTGTACTCCTTGTAGGTGTTGAATTTTTTCACTATCAATAAGCACTTGATCATAATAGTACAATATACTTGGATTGGACTTCTAGTAAGTAACTTATTTAAGACAAGAAAAAACATTGGCAAAGAAAAATAAAAATAGCATTACACTAGAAAATTAACAAAGTATCATTGTTCTCCTCTGAAAGGTTTGTATGTCTTGAGTGATTTAGCAAGGCCTTGAATGGATCCAGCAGCTGAGATAATAGAAATGAGCAAACAAAGCCAACTTAATATCTTAAGCCAAGTCCATGTGAATGAATATTTTGGCATCTTGGTTTTCTTAATGTACATCTCTATAGGAAAGTAAACGGTTAATGGATAGAAGGATAGTGAACCAATTAGTCCCAAGAAATCATTGAAGAATGGAAACAACATGGCTATGATAGCAGTGATAATCACATAAGCACTCCTCCATATTACTCTAAAGTAATTCACATTATAGCTTCCATATAGTGGAATATTCATAGCATGCTCTCCATTCACAAATTTGCTGTCCGGCCATTTTTGTTTGCTTTGGCCCTCAACAAAGCCAAATATGGGTTGGACAAAGACCTGACCATAGGAAATCACACATTAGCTTTAGTCATACGTTCAGATCAAGATCACACAACTCATCATTCGAATTTGTAAATCAGATACAAAATAACAAGTTAGAATGAGAGGTGTTTGATTTTATTTTAAACAATTTATTTTGTTGATAAATATTTAATTAAAATTAGGTTAAAATTTAAAGTCTCTAAATTTATTTTGTGATAGAAATTGATTTTATTTTACCAAGTCAATATTTGTTTGAAACTAATTTTATTTGTTGAATTATTAACATTTGAAGTCTTATAGTTCTAAAAGAATTATAGTGTGGTTTCCATATATATATACTCCCTCCGTCCTAAAATATAAACAAAAATTGGTCAACAAAAGTTAATGTATTTGGTTTAAAATTTGTACCAAATACATCAACTTATGTTGACTCATTTTTGCTTATATTTTTGGACGGAGTATATATATATATATATATCATGTTGTATATGCACTTTTGAGGCTATACCTCAGATTTAAGTTATTTATTTACCTGGTATGCCCCAATTAAGTGAACTGCTATGCAAACATTGGCAAAGTCTATTAGCCAAAAGGGCTCATAGAAACCAAATCCTGTGAGAAAGTTTCCTGGTGCATCATTTCCAAATGCAGCATAACCTAAGGTTCCACATAGCACATAAAACAATGTTGTTGTCAAAATTCCAATTAAACTTGCTCTCTTCATGACTCTGTTTTCTGGAGGGCTTGATTTCAAGGTATCCTGCAATAGTACATAGGACCTCATTAAAAATAGTTTTTTTATATAAATTGAAAATAAAATGTGATATATTTGTAAGATTTAAAAGGTATTTAAGCCAAGTACATAAATTAGTAAATAAAATAATAAATAAATAAATATATTACTTGCCTGGATCTCAATGAGCACATTAGAAAAAGCATAAGCAAATGCAATGTCACCAATAGCTTGGAACATCCTCCACACCTTTTCTGTTGCAGTAACATCTACCCCAATTTGCACCCCAGTTAAGGATGTTGTCACATGTCCCCCACCTTCAAACATTGACAAAAAGGAATTATTATTATTTATATATAGGCTTAAATATTAAAAAGATCCCTGCAAATATGCCTCATTTAGCTTTTGGTCCTTGTAAAAAAAAAATTGATTTTCGTCCTTGCAAAATATTTTGTTTTTTAAAATAGTCCCTGGGCCCATTGGCAGTTTATGTGGCAGTTGAAAATTAAAAAACAAAATATTTTGCAAGGATGAAAAACAAAATTAATTTTTTTTTACAAGGACCAAAAGTCAAATGAGACATATTTGCAGGGACCTTTTTTTTCACTTATGCCCAGCTTCAATGAGTCCAGGGACTATTTTAAAAAACAAAATATTTTGCAAGGACGAAAATCAAAAAAATTTTTTACAAGGACCAAAAGCTAAATGAGACATATTTACAGGGACCTTTTTAATATTTTAGCCTTATTTATATTATGATTATTTAATAATGTGAAATTGAAGACCACGACCATCTTAATATAAGATATTAATTAACTATAGGGTACCAAAAAAATATAGTTGAAGTGATGCAATTTATTACCTGCAACTTTGGCTATGGAAAGGCCAAGGCCAATGGAAGAATAAGCAAAAGACATAACAGCTGCAACAATTGAGAGCCAAGAGAGCTCATGGAAATTGGGTATCTGGCATAGAACAATTTGAATGCAGGCAAAAATTATCATGAAAGGGTTATTTGATACTTTGCACTTGACATGATGTCCATGCTTGTGAAAGCAGTTTGATCTTTGTACAGCCCTGATAAATAATGAAGACAAAAAATTGATTAGGATTATATGATGTAATTTTGTCAACACAGTGTATTCCTTATTTGATCATCACTTCTAAAAATAGTTGAATTAATTGGGGGCACAAATTAGATAGAAGTCCCTTTCAAATAAAATATGAAATTAGTCTATGAGTCTAAATTTAGTGACAAAGGAATAAAAAAATTCTTCTTTTTTCAATTTTGTCACAAAAAAATTGTCAACAACTCAATATTTAGTAGTGGTGAATTTATTGACTTCTACTAAGTTCATGTTACTTGGTTCATGTTTGGATTGATGATGGGTTTAACATAATCATAATGAATTGTTATTATTTTTTGTAAAAGCTATACTTTGAGTTTCAACAAAATAACTGTGTCAAAACATGCTCTAAAACAATACCAATCCAACTATTGTTAGTATAAGATACATGAAATTCTCTTTTTATTCCTCTCCTTATTAAATTAATTATCTTCTCACTTTTGTATTGAGAGTTCAGAAATCTTCACACTTATAAATAATTAATTATATATTGTACCAAAAAAATCTAAAAATAAAATAAGCAATTGTTTCACCCAAGAACCTTAGATATATTTACATACATATCATGCATACTTAGTCAAAAGTTGATGAGGAAAAACTTACACCATACTAATTGATGCAGTTATTGTATAGCCGATGGTCACACCTACAAGATTTATATACTGCGCCAATCCACATAGCTGAAATTTTCTGCCTCCTATGAAATAAAATAATGTGACAAATTAAAGGTGAGCTTTTGTTTTAACAATTTAATAAAAAAAAATTGAATTATTTCTTAGACTAGCTAAGAACATAAGAAATAATTATTTTTTGTGTGGGAAATAATTAACTAATAAAACCAGGTACATGAAAAGATTCAACAAGAGTGTCTCAAGTCTCTACAATTTTTTATAAGGCAAGATGTCTTTAGAATCATTGGTAATCAAACAAGCTGTTATGAATTCATCTAGTATAGTAAGTATTAGGCAATGATTAGGGTATGATTAAGTGTCTCATCACATGTGGTTTACGATCGATATTTAAAAATTGCTCAAAATTTTGATAACAATTGATGCAATCACTTTAAGTAGAATTTCAAGGTCCTCAATGTGCTCACGGCTGATCAATTGTGAGGACGAGTAATATCATGAGATTTTATTTACGGAGAGTTGCATCAATCAATATTAAAATATTAAACGATTTTCAAGTTTCGGTCCACCATATATACTGTATAAGACACTTCCTCAATTCAGCTACTTAAACATTAACATGCAACATAAAAATGGTTACATAGTAAGTTATTTATTTTGTACCTAAGTTAGCTCTGACAACTTCAGTGTAAGTGTAGTTCCTCTTGCCATGAACAGGATCAGGTGAACGGTAACAATCAGCAAGAAGGGTAGAGGTGAAATAGGTAATGAAAGAAAATGCAAAGAGAACTGCAGGACCAGCAACCCAACCCATCTGTGCAATTGCCCATGCTAGTGATAGAACTCCAGAACCAATCACAGCCGTTATAATATGTGCACTAGCAGTCAACCATGTCCCTTCAAATTCATCGAATCAAAACCATATATCATATAAATAATTATAGCAAAATTAGTACAATAAAAAAAAATATTACCAACATATAAAAATGTATATTTATAATTAGAGATAAAGCTTAGATAGAATTTTTATAGTGCAAACTCAAACCTTTTTATATCTGAGGTGTATTAAAAATAGAAGAATGATTAATAGATATGTTTTTCAGTTTTCAAAGATTTGAATAAAAGAAATTGTACAGTTTTTTTAAAACAAAAGCAAATTGATAACAAAGTGATAATTTCAAAATTTAAATTTAAAACGAAAAAACTATAACATAAAACATTTAATCAAAATTATTGGTTTCATGATAATATTTGAATCTATCTATGTCATGTTGTCATCTGCGCATCAAACTCAATAGTAATAAACATGGTACTTATGGAATACCAGTTCTCTTGGCTCGTCCATCGTCGTCGAAGTTTTTGTCTTCGGGGCCATAGTTTTCCCGGGCTTCTATATGCATGATGTTCTACTAGTGAAACCAACTACCTTCTTAGTTTCTATTTGAAATAGTTAGTGTGTGCCCTCCAAACCACGCAAAAAGAATGGAAATGAGGAGAAAAGAAAGTAGTTTGGTGTATTTTTCGGTTGGTGTTTTGCTTTAAGGTGTTAGCTACCTATATAGAGCTTTTTGAACTCTATGGTAGAAGTGTTGAAGGGAACATAAATCTTTGAATTATAGGAAAACTATGAAGAAAAATGGTATTATATAGAGAATAATTAAGAGAGAAAGGGAAGTCAAGGGTTAGTTGTATGGCACATGTAATTCAAACATACGTGAGGAATTTATTTCAACACAAGTGGGTTACTTTATGAAGAAAAAAAATTGAACTATGGAGGAATAATATTGAAAATTCAAAAGAATAAAAAAGAATTCAAAGAATATTGAACTTGGTTGAAAGTTGAAATAAAGTAGAATATTGTTACAAGCATGTGAACCATTGAAAGTGGTACATTTTGGTCTATGTTATGGAACCAAAGTGTCCCTACACTTTTTGTATTTTTAGTTTTCGTCCATTCATTTTAGAGATTATATTTTATGTAGGGTAGTGACTATTGGTTTACCAAGGTGCCACAAATACTTTTCTGATTAAGACATCGAAATATGGCTTTTCCTCACTTGATTCCCTTATTTTACGATGGACAGGGGTCCTCTCCTCTCATTAAGAATTAGGGGAGAGGTGCAAGTAGCATACGGACAAAAACCATGACAAATAAACAAAATAATATGTGACACGTTTGGCAGAGAATCAGATTCACTATACATGTGATTAGGAGATCAATTCCTAACTCATGTCTATCATATCCTAAAAGATCCATCCCCTTAATAAACTTCTGTACTTTCTTTTTACAAAGTGAATTTGAGAGAAATGACGTTGGATAATTCAATTGGTTTAAACTAAATGATAAAGAGTTAGAGGTCTTGAGTTTAAACTATGACAAATGATCAGACAAATGATTAAGTATTAATCTAATGACATTTATCTTCTCCAATCATATTACTAGATAAATATTTATCATTGGTAATGATATTAGCGGGCTCAAACCCGAACTCTATTTCCAAGTTTTATCATTTTATCATTAGACAAACTCGAAATTAATTTTTTGTAGTTCTAGATATTATTAAAATTTTGCCATAAAAAAGACAAAGAAGAAAAAAAAAATAAGATTGATATTAATTGAGTGAGAAAACAATATGAAGATATCTAAGTCATGAGGGGCGAAAAAATATTGAAAAGAGAGAAAGGGTTAAAAATTGAAATTAAAAAGTGAGATATAATATATTTTGTATCTTAATTATTACTTGAATGAGTGTTTTTTCTATATTAAATGGGTCAAATTAAATAATAAGATTAATTAGATTTGTAATTGAATGAGTAATTGTTTTTGAATAATTTAATAAGTAATTAATATGAATATTGCATCGGGCCTAAACCAACTCAATCTCATCTAATATGAGATTCTTTCTTAGCAAACTCTCTCACCTTAAGGTGTGTAAGCATAATTTGAGTTGCTAGATAGTGGTGATCTGATAGCAGAGAATTTAATAAATCATGTATATACTTTAATATCATATTAAAATTTGAGTTGAGCCTAAATCAACCATATAAAATTGACATGTAAAGTGAAAAATGCATTCATCACTTTTTTTTAGCAAAGCAAGATTAATGCATTTCATTCATAATCAAAGAGTACAAAGTAAATGGTACATCATAGAATTCATCACTTATAAATACATGATGTTTAGTTCTTGAATTCATCACTTATAAATACATGTTTATGTCATATCTCTCATTCAACGTGACTTTTAGCAATGTACTGGTATATATGAGTAAGCATATCATATAAGTAATTATTAATTAAATAACTTAGTGGTACGTTTGACAAAATAATTGGATTCATTATACATGTGATTAGGAGATAAATTCCTAACTCTTGTCTATAGAAAAGTATGCATGTACCAAAAGATATAGTTCCCTTAGGACTTTGTTTGGGAGTTTGGAGGAAAAGGGAGATGAGGGCTATGGAGAGATGAGATTAAAGAAAAAAGGCTTAAATGCAGTTTTACCCCCCCTATTTTGACTCAAACTGGATTTTACCCCCCCTATTTTAAAACTCGGATTTTTAGCCCCCCTATTTTATATTTTTCAGGATTTTACCCCCAACCACATAGCTTTGTGCTGTGTGTCTGTAAAGATTTGGGCTGTTGGGTGCTAAATAAACCATCTCATCAAGTAGGAAACCAACTAAGAGTTTAACAATCCACAAAAGAATATTGGGTTCACTGCTGAGAAAAGAGGAACTGGGTGAAGTCCTTTTTCAGTTACAAAACTGGGTGAAGTCAGAGAGAGGAAACTCAATTAATTTCTTCAAAATTTCCCAAATTAAGAAAACTCAAAATGATGGTAACAGAGTATCCCTCATGTTCCTTTCCTTCACCAAAAACTCCAAAATCCCCTACATTATTCTCTGTCCAAGAATCTATAAGCGCACACACACATTGTCTATTAGTCCTGTTGTTAAACTATGAAGTTCCCAGCCAAGAATCATATGAAACAATTAAAACATTTTAAGCGATACAATTCTAGTACTTCTGATATATTAGACAATTTTTGTGCATTTTTAGTCATGTTGCATACCATTGGAATTTGAACGCTTTGATTGCAGCAAAGTAGATGCAACTATCCGCATAAGTTTCAGTTTTCTTTAGAAATGTTTTTTTACAAACACGCCCAACAAAAGCACCAAAGTTTTCCAAGCATTCTAAATATCATCAAAACTTAACTAAGTTATGCTTATTTAATGTACCGAACCTGATACAATATCGTCCTCCTCTTCACGGTTCCAACATATTCCTCAAGATATTCCTGCACATTATATATAAAATTTGTTTTTGATATTCATCCTAAAGATAGCACATTAACATAGATTTCTAGGCTGTTAACAACTGTAACCCATACTTCAGAGTGGGTCCAAGACTGGAAAAACAAGATAGCCTTCTTCAACTTCATGTTAATATTCATTACAAAATGAAAATCCAGTCTCTTTTATATGATATATGAATACACCCTGAGCAATTCAATTTTAATCACTACTTTAATAGTAGTTTTATATAGCAGGGGAGAGGGGTTAGGGAGACAATTTTTTATATGTTGACAGTAAATAATCAATAAAACCAAGAACATGCTTTACTTGTGAATAGTGGGTGTCCAAGTCAACTTCAGCTCTTTGTTCAGGACTCTTTGCCTTCAAGAATCGGTAAGCAACGGAGATTGTTCGTCGGTCAAGCTGCAAAATGTAGAACAAGAACCTCTTATAAGGACCTGCAAAATGGTTTTAGCCCCCCTATTTTATATTTTTCAGGATTTTTTCCCTTCTTTTTTCCCCTCAACACTGCCACATCAGCAAAAATGTATTTAAATGTGGTAGGGGGGTAAAATCCTGAAAAATATAAAATAGGGGGGCTAAAAATCCGAGTTTTAAAATAGGGGGGGTAAAATCCAGTTTGAGTCAAAATATGGGGGGTAAAACTGCATTTAAGCCAAGAAAAAAAAATAGAGAAATCTTTCAAAAAATTTGAGAGAGTATTTTTCTAGTGAACGATAAAAGAATATTTATGCTTAATGCACTTTTTAATTTTGCGAGTATTATAACAATATATACTGGATTTGGAAAATTTACCTAAACAATACAATTTTTTAGTACTCCCAAATTAGAGGGATTTTGTATTATGAAGACAACTAATCCCCTCAAAGTCCTTCTCTTCCAAAGTTCTTCATTCATTCCACTTCTTTCTTCCTTTTTTTTCAAGCCCTCCCTTTTTCTCCCCTCCAAACGCCCAAATAGAGCCTAAATGAATTTTGCACTTGAAGAGATCATTAGAATTCACCAAATTTAAGAACCAAAAAAGAGAAGAAAATTCAAGTCCTCTCTTTTTCTCTCCTTTAAACTCTCAAACAAAACCTAAATAAATTCTGCAGTTGAAGAGATTATCAAAATTCATCAAATTTTGAAACCAAAAAAAGAGAAGAAAAAAATGAAAATAAATGATATAAGATGAGTGAGAAAAGAATAAGAAGAGATCTGAGATTAAAATAATTTTGTTATAATTAAATTATAAGTTATCTTATTATAATTCTATCATTAGCATTAGCATATGTCACACCTTAAATTTTTCATGCACAGAGTCGTAAACGTTGACCTGTGCTGCTCACTTTCTCTCTATGATTTGTTTGGACTCAATTTTCTCTCTATAATTGAGGTGTGCTGTGATGTGATGGCGTGTGGTTAATATTAACTTATGCAACATAGTAGAATAGTTGTCAAACTTTTTTTCATATCTAATTTTTTCTATTTTTATCACATTCACTACTAGAAAAAGCAAAATTAGTGACGGAAAAAATAAAATCTCTCACAAATTTTTTTGTCACAAAATTTAGTGACGGAATTAGAGAAGGAATATTTCATGTTTCCCTCACTAAATTTTCCTCACTGATTTTTGTTTTTTTAGTAGTGATTATTAATATTCACTTTTCCCTTATATGATCTCTCTTTCCTTTTACTAATAAAGGTGCACACACTCTTTAGGAAATATGGAGCATGGAATTGACTAAATGACACAAAATTGAGTTGTGTTTAAAAATATTTGCAGAGTTGTATGATGTATTTTGCAAGACCAAGAAGGTTAAAATTATCATGAAATATATTATATGAATAAATCTTTACTCAAACACCACTAAAAATAGTTGAATATATGTTAACAAAAATTTAAAACCAAAAAAATTGGTCTTCAATTTTAGCATTTCAGTTAAGTAATTCATTTTGAGTAATTCAACTTTTTTAGAAAGAAAATAATGTAAAAAGATAGAGTAGCAAGAAAATATAAATGATACTATATTTTTTATTTTTGTTCCTATATTTTTGTGTCATTTTTTCTCCTTTAGTAAGAAAATATAAATGATACTATACCTCTTGCAAGTTGCAACAATAATAGCATATGTTCACACCTCCGACAATAACGAATACCGTATACATTTTGACTTCAAATTAATAAGGATAAAAAAATTTGTTTGTTTGTTTGTATGTACTTCAAATTATTTAAACGTGTCAGACATCAGTTCACCTGTATATCTCAACTGCCCTTTTTTACATATCTGAAAGTAAGGGAGTGTGATTAATGCTAAAAAATTTAAGCTTTGTTTTGGAGTTTGAACAAGGGAAGAAGAGGTTGAGAGGGGGAGTAGAGATAATGACAGAAAAATCTTTTAATTTTTTGAGATAGTATTTTCGTAGAAATGATAAATGAATGTTTATGCTTAATATATTTTTAATTATAATTATAATAATATATATTAGATTAGTTTGAATAGTTTATCAAAATCTTTCTCTAATGCAATTTTTTAATTTTTAATTTTAAAAAATATTTAGTATTTAAAAAAAAAAACTCATGGACTATTCCTTTTTACAATAAAAAATTTCTCTTTTCTTTTTCCAAAGTCCTCCTAGATGAAATTTCAAACAAAGCATCGGAGAAAACCTCAAGACTCAAAGAGATAGTGTTTTTTAATGGCAACTCAAAGAAACAGACGTATTTTCCAACATAAAGAGAAAAGTTTGCAACATTTACTTGACAAGGTTAAGCTTCGGTCTTTTTTGTAGTTCAAAGCGAAATATGTTACTTTCGTTTTCCACTATAATTTTGGTGGTTGAATCCACTTATCCGTTTGAGCGCAGTTTCTTAATTTGTTTACATGTTTCTTTCAGTCATGTGTTTTATTCATTATTGCATTGTAATGGTTTAAATGTTATCTATATCTAAGTCCTTTCTTGCACTTCTTGAAGTGGCGAGAATTTCACAGTTTGATTAATATATTTCATTTTTTCTTTATAGAAAAATGATAATTATTAAAAAAATTCTCAACAACAATAGAATTTGAAGTTTCTTTTCAAAATATAAGTTGATCTGACATCTCTGCACCAACTAAACAACCATTAACTGGCTTAACTAAATTGTTCTTTACCTCTTTAATTGGGATTAGAAATCATTGTAGTAAGGAAATTAAATACGCAATTACTAAGCATGATTTGAGATCGATCAACTTATGTCACACCATTATTAATGCATGAAATATGAATTTAAGTGAGTAGAGAAATAATATTGTCTTGTTGACAACTGTTTTAAAAACGTATATTAAAGAAATTTTGCACCAAAAAAAGAAAAACGCATGTTAAAGAACTAAAATAAAAATTTTGTTTTAGGAATTGTATATTGAATTATTTTTAGGAATCGTATACGATAAAGTTTCTATTTTTAATTTACTAACTCGTAAAACACTCCTTAATATATGCCAATAATATTATTCTCTTCTTATTCTAACCTTACGTAGTTATCCATTCAAAATCTTAAAAAAGAAATCCAAACAAATTACGAGCAAATATATCAATAACAATGGTATCCAAAGTATACAAAGTTGACAACAGACATTTTTCCATCACTATCTACTCTGTCTAGTTTCTACAATTACCTTATCTTAGCACATGCATGAAATATCTTATAAGTTGTCTTCTTTGCATTTAATTACCAATTTAAAAAACCATATTGTGGTCCTTAATTAAATTCTTTTGTCCTCTCCTTCTTCGAGTAGCTTCGTGTAACAGTATATATTCGTCAAAGATGGCAACGTCTTCAATTTTTTTATAAAGAAGTTGGACTATCTATCGAACCTTTCAATTTCATGCATGGTAGGTGGAAAAAGGGACAGCTCAGATGGTGACCCATCAACTTAAGATACTTTTCATATCTTTTCCATATAACTCAAATAACTATCTATAAATCATCCATTTATTTTATAAAGTACCCTCTCTGATTTAATTAGTTTCTAAAGTATATAAATATAATAAGTAGTCTCTGAAGTATATGAAGTCTAAATTGAGATGTTAGGAATTAACATGATGGGTTTTAATAATGTAGCTTGGGCACTCAGGTGATGAATGTTTTAAACTTTATGAACATTTTATTGATTTAAATACTTTAAAACTAGATTGGAGAAAGAGATTGGAGAGAAATACTTTAAAGACTAAATTCGTCAAAAAAAAATTAGGAAAAGAAATTGATACTTTAATAATTATTAGATTAGATTATTGATAATACTCCCCCATTCCAAGATACATATCCTTTTTTTTTGGTCAAGCACATATCCCATTTTTACAATGTACACTATTAACATAACTTACTTTGATAATATTTTGTTTAACTTATATATAAATACAAATGTTAGTATGTAAGATGTAGTTCGATTTGTTTCGATAAATATTTTCAAAATATTTAACTTTTATAATTTTTTATTATAGATAATTAAGAATATCAACGGTCAAAGTTGTGTGTATTGACATATGTAAAGTGATTGACTACGACATATATTTTAAAACGGAAGAAGTATCTTTTTTCCAAAAGTTTGACCGAAGAATGTTCTAGTCAAGGATCAAACTCGTGTGCTTCTAATTAATTTGACCATAACTTTTTTTGTTGGAAATTTGGCCATAAGTGAAGTTGATCATTAACCACTTGAGACTAGTTACTTCATTATTATTGATATTTTTTTTATTGATTTGTCAATTCTTTGTATTTAAGACACTTTAAACTTTGTTAATTAACTAACTAGTTCAATTAATAATTTATTTGGATTCGGCTCATCTAAAGTGGAAAACTCGCTTGATGAACAAATTAAAGGTAGATATTATATGTACATCATAACATGTATTTATCAAACATGTCTTTTTTAGTCAAATGAGCTTATAAGACATAATATATAAGCTATAAACTCATGACAAAGTGGCGGTTACCAAACATGTCTTTTTTAGTCAAATGAGCTTATAAGGCATAAGCTATAAGCTCAAAAACAGGTCTTACCAAACTGACTCATGGTGTATAGGAGACCTTATGAAAACAAGTTGAAAAAAAAACTTATGAAAATTGTCATAAGTCGTTTTCATAAATTGTCCCAAACACTCTCACAAAATGTATGTCAGTAGATAAACTTAAATAAGTAAATCCAAACAAACCCTAATACTCATGCCCTAACCTTGGCGACTTAGTGACCTGAGGATTAACCTATTAATAATAAAAATAAATGAAACAAATTGATTTATAGGCAAGTTGACCTGTCGGAATCAAAAGAAAAAAACTTCAAATTTTGTTCACTGAAATTTGTATAAGGAAACTGCTCTATTAACTTCAAAATTGCTTTTTAACACCCTAAACATACCTAAATGCTCCCAACGATAGTTAAGTGTTGCTCGCTAAATGCTTCCAACAACAGTTAACTGCCGCTGCATTCTGGTTTATTCCAGAATAGCAACAACAGTTAACTCATATAAGTTCAAAACACAAAATAGAAACATTTCACCTTCCATACTCAAGCAAATCAATTTCTTCAACTTCAAGCAAATCAACTTCAACTTAAAGTGTCATATTCTTGCAAGGTTAACATGATCTTTGTGCATTGAGACCTTTTTAAAAGACAGAAATTTTG
The DNA here is from genome assembly GCA_018208015.1 of Medicago ruthenica. NCBI lineage: Eukaryota > Viridiplantae > Streptophyta > Magnoliopsida > Fabales > Fabaceae > Medicago > Medicago ruthenica. The sequence continues at coordinate 49,589 of WNNG01000565.1, read as the reverse complement.
CAAGGGTATATTTTTTTAAAAAAAAAATATAGGGACCAAAATCAAAATAGGTCATATTCGCAGGGACCTTTGGCATATTTAAGCCTTAAAAAACAACAATTTTGTCAAGAATGTTGTTCTGCCTGGGTTACTAGAGTACAACGGCAGTTAAACTTTGACTGTTTTCTCATTTTCTTGACTAGTTGAGGTTTCAAACCGCCAGCTTAAGCAGATTTTGAAGAAAACAGTTGCGTCAAGTAGGAAGGACTGGTCTAGGAAGTTAGACGACACATTGTAGGCATATAGAGCAGCTTTCAAGACCCACGTGGGGCTCTCACCGTATCAGCTGGTCTATGGTAAAGCTTGTCACTTGCCAGTAGAGTTAGAACACAAAGCCTATTGGGTTATAAAATCTTTAAATTTTGATCAAACTCTTGCTGGTAAGAAAATTCTCTTGAAACTGAATGAATTATAAGAGATGAGGTTGATAGTGTATGAAAATGCACTCATTTATAAAGAAAGAACAAAGAGGTACCATGACAAACACTTAGTGTCTAGGGAGTTTAATGTTGGGTACCCAGTTTTGTTATATAATTCCAGGTTGAAGCTGTTTCCTGGAAAGCTGAAGTCAAAGTGGTCAGGACCGTTTGTTATCAAGAGTGTGTCACCACATGGAGCAGTGGATTTGATAACTCCAGAAGGTGATAGAATATTCAAGGTGAATGGGCAGATGATCAAGCCATATCTGGGAGGAGAACTACCAAAGGAGAGGGTAGGACTCGTGCTGACGGACCTTTAAGGGTCCTTGGAAGTCAAGCTAGTGACGGTAAAGAAGCGTTGGGTGGGAGGCAACCCACCATTTAGTTCAGGTAGTTAATTCTTTCTTTGTTTTCAAAATTTCAAAAAAAAAAAAATATTTTTTTTAAGAAAATGGGCAGGTAATTTTTTCTAAGTCCACAAAATGAAAAAATTGCCAGAATCGACACGATTTTCCTCTTCAAAATTCCTGCCCTGAAATTTTTCTAAGTCCAAAATTGCATTCCTCGCTGCTACCAAAATCGTGACACGGTACTAAAATCGTGACACGATTTTGGCAATTCAAAATTTTCAAATTTGGCAGTTGAGAAAAAATCGTGACATGATTCTTCAAAATCGTGACATGGTTTTTGGCCCAGTTCGAATTCCTGACCGTTACAAAACCCAAATCGTGACACGATCCAACCAAATCGTGACACGATTTTCACCAGCCTATATACCCCCTCTCATAACCCATTTTTCATAAATCCAAAACCTGCTGTTACTCTACCAAAATTTCACCAGACCAAAAACCCACAAATTTCGACCCTTTTCTTCACATATTTCACCATTAACACCAAACAAATACACCACAAACCTCCCATATCTCAACCCATAACTATCATTTTAACCAAACTTCCAACCCTTTTCACCCTTTCACCACCAAAACAATTACACAAACACCACACATCATGCCTCCCATTCTTAGAACCAAACACATCGCAAAAAAAGCCAAAACCACAAAAACTTCGTCAAGCTGGAAACAAACTAAGGACAAGACTCAAGCAACACCTCCTCCTCAACCATCCTTTCGATTCATCAACAATGAGGCACATGAAAGGTTCAGTGAAAGCAAGGCATTTAAGGTAGTTGGAGAGAGAAGGTTTGATCTTGTTAACCTGGTGAAATATCTTGAATTTGATGGTATGATCAGAGCAAGAGGATGGGAATTGCTGAACATCATGGTGCATAAGAAGACAAATAACACTCCAACCTTGGAGTTCTATGCAAATGCTAGGAACTCAACTGTGAAATATCTAGCTTATGTTAGAGGGAAAACCATTGATTATAGTCCTGAAGCTATTAATAAATTGTTGGGTTTGACTGCACCTGAAGAGTGTGAGGTTCAGAGAAAAAGGGCTGAGGTGGATGATATGTCTGACGAGGAGTGGGAAGAGTTGTTGAACACGTTGTCTAGGGAGGGGACAATATGGAGAAAGGCGAGAATGTTAGCAAAAGCTAATTTCAAACCCTCACCTAAAGCATGGGCTTCCTTTGTAGTGCAATCTTTGGAGGGTATGTCTTGCACTTCTAAAATTCCCCTGAAGCGAGTGTTGACAATTGCTGCAATTTTTTCCAGAAATCCTATCAATGTTGGTGAGTTGATTGTTAACAACATTTATAAGATTGCAACTGGGAAGCTGAAGTCTATAGCGCATAGTAGTGTGATTTACTGGTTGTGTGAGGAAGCTAAAGTTGAAGAGTACAGGGTCGACATTGATACACCTACCATGACATCCATTACAGAAAAAAATGTGGATGCCTTTGTGAGTGAGTTTGAGGATTTTGTGAGGGGAGGTGGTAGGAGAGAAGCACAGGGACAACAGGAGCAGCCACAACCTCCACCTCAGCCTCATATGTTTCAAGGTGAGGGTAGCCAACAGAGAACCTATGAATGTATTTGATAAGTGCCTAAAAGTAGTTATCTTTTGATATATTGTAAGGCACTTATGTTACTTGTTTTACAAGTTATCTTAGGATAAGCTCGTATTTGTGGTTAAAATGCAATATTTGTGATCCTAAGTCTTACCCCATGTTATTATGCAGGAATTTCATGCTTGGACTTGATTGGAGCAAAGAAAATGAAGTTTTGTTAAAGCCATTGCTACAAGCGCAAGTCTCATCGCTACAAGCGAGGATAGGCAGGGAATTTCATGACTTCATCGCTACAAGCGCCAGAAGCCTCGCTAGAAGCGAGCCTAGGCAGGGAAAATTGAGAGTTCATCGCTTCAAGCGATGGACTGGACGCTAGAAGCGAGCCTAGGCAGGGAATTTGAAGGTTCCATCGCTAGTAGCGACAGATCTCGTCGCTACAGCGACAAAGGGCGGTTTAATGCTGAGTGATGACGTGGAGCTCTCCCATTGGCCAAGAAGACTTCCTCGCTACAGCGACAGGCTGGTCGCTTGTAGCGAGCGTGCAAAATCTCAGAAATATAAAAGCATTTTAAGTTCATTTTTTAAGATATTCAGTTGGATACTAGTTTTTACATTTTCCAGAGCTTGAAATATTCAATTTCTAAGAGAGAGAATAGACATAAAAGGAGGCAAACTTCAAATAGCAAAAGGAATTCAAGTGAAGATTACACTAAGAAGCTTTGAGAAATCAAGCCTTAGCATATTCTCCATCTTCCTTTCTACTTTTGCATAGTTATCATGAGAATGATCAACTAATCTCCTTTGTTGGGATTAATAGGTAATCAATCACTCTTAGTTGTAAACTTTTGATATTTTAAATATATGATTCTAGCATTTTTATATACCATTGAATTTGTTCTTGTTTTCCACTCTTATATTTGATTTAAATGATGTTGAAAAATACTTTTGAATCTAGGTTTAGAATGATATTCTATCAAGATAAGAAATTCTAGAAATGGGATTTGGTTTTGATAATTACATTAAGTATTGGATCGTTAAAGCTTTCGAATCGTTTAATAGATTGCGAAATCGTCGATTAAACGATACGATCGATCTCACGACGTCATTTGGACACGAATGACGTTGTCGAGTAATACGTGATAATGTCGTATATAAGAAAAAGCTAGAATCCATATTTATGATCAATCAAATACAATCGACGTTTGATTGATGAACTTTAATCCTAACACCTTTTATGCCCTATTACTCTAAGTTTTATTTATAATGTTTTTAATGTCGAGTAGTGTAGTAATGAAAAAGATTAAACCCTAACTTAAGACGATAATCGACGTTGAACGGTTTATGATATCGCAATAATCCCTGTGGAACGATATAAAACTTATACTTACTTTTGTGCTCTAACAAAATGGCGTCATTGAAGTAGATAATATAGTCACAAGAAAGGGGGGGTTTGAATTGTGACCCTTTTTAAAATCTAATCCTGTACTTAAAAATTACTTCTCAAGTTGTTTCTTGGAAGAGCAAAATTAAACAGACTTCAGAACGTTCTGAAGTGTCAGTTGCAGAATAAGATATTTAAATTCAGTGTTGTGTGTGTGATGTGTATGCAGTAGTAAAGAGTATAGGGAGAGAAGAAAGACACACAGAATTTTATAGTGGTTCACCCAATGTGGGCTAGTCCACTCCTCACAATCTTGTGAGAGTTTTCCACTATGATGCTTGAGATACCCTCTCAAATCCTGCACCTTACAATCTTGTCCACTTGGAACGGTTACAACCTGTATTCTCTAAGCCTCAGCAGGCTCTCAACCTTCTGTACTAAGTCACACCAGACCTTGTACTATGTTACTCAACCTAGACTTTAATACCCTTAAAACTAGATGAGATTTGCTCTTTACAATTGATTGGAGAATTTAAGAAGTGAGGTTAAGATGAAGACTTTCAGAAGAGAAGGGGGAGAGTTTATCTTTGACAAGATAAAGAGAATTGATTTACACTTTGAGTGATGATCAATTTGAGATGCTAAAGCTTCAAACACTTTGTAAATGTTTTCTTGTATGCTTTGCAATTGTGTGTGTAATGCTGAGCCTTTCACTTCTATTTATAGAGTTCTTGGTCTCTTGTAACCGTTGGAGGGTGACCAATGGTCTTGTGCCATGTGTCCTGGGCCCCACTGACTTTTACTTGAAAATCTGGGTGAACATTCTGACTCTCAGAATGTTGTTATGTTCTTGAGAATACTTCAGAATGTTGTTGCATTCTTGATGACATTCATCTGGGTTCATCATGTATGAATGAACATATGAATTTCTGGATTGCTGATAGACTCTTGTTTATGCGTGCAGTACATCAGAATGTTTCTGTGCCAAGAGCTTTGCAAATCTGTCTTGGATTGTGTGCAGGAGAGAGAAAAGTGGAACCATCACTTCATGCCCATGCTTTAGGGGATTTTGCTGATCTGTAACAGTACCAACCCCTTAGGTGTCAAGATCTCATGGATTCTGACTTTGAGATTGTGATTTGGCTTTTTGCTTTACTTTTCCAACTGCTTTACTGTTGCTTGTCAGAATTGAAGCATGTGCTGTATTGAACATTCTGAACTTCAGAATATCCTTTTTGTTTCACTTAGGATGACTTGTAAGACTTCCATTTGATGTAATCAAATCCTAATAGTGAAACATGAATGAAGTGAGGTAGTTTGATTATCTAGGATGATATTCCCTTTTGGAATATTCCTGTTAATTCAATGTTCATAGTCTTAAATGAACATTAAATGTCCTTTTTGACATTCATTTTGTAGATGCCTTTATTTCTTGATTGATCCATGCAAGTATGTTTTTCTTGGACATTTATTTATGTCACGTGTGGCATGCATGTTCTTGAACTTCTGGGCTGATGTATGAGCAGCTTTATGACAAGGTTTCAGATCTTGTGAACAACCTTCTGAACTGCATATCAGCTTCTGAACTATGTTCAGCTTCTGATCAACATTGCTGCATCTGAACAGGATTTCACCTTCTGAACTGTGTTTCAGCTTCTGATCTTTATTTTAGCTTCTGAACTATGTTCAGCTTCTGAACTTCATTTTAGCTTCTGAACTGTGACCAACCTTCTGAACTGTGTTCAGCTTCTGAACTGAGTCCAACCTTCTGAACTATGTTCAGCTTCTGAACTGAGTCCAAACTTTCTGAACTATAACAAAGTTCTTTCTTTGATTCCTTGTATCTTGGTATGGTTCATATCTTGTTCCTGTCTTAATTAAACACTCAAGAACACAAGTTAAATACCAAGAAACTAATCAAAGTCCATTAATCCTTTAATCATTTAGGGTTTGTTATCTTTAAAATTAATTAGGGATTTTGCCTCAACAGTCGTTGCCGGGGATTAACGCTTTGATATTATAATCATTGCAGCGTTAATTATTATCTTAAGCAATTTTGCACAAAATTCTTTTATGTATATAACTATTATTCCTTATCCATCTTGTTTGCTAATTCTTTTTGGTCAGATTGTTGAAACCGTATATGCGAGGTCAGATATCGGACGACCAACTGCTTTTTGATTCTGAAATATAGAGGACAGCTCAAAGAAATAACAGTAAGAATAGGAAGAAGAGGCAGCAGGCAAAGAAAAAGCAACAAGGGGAAACTTCTGTTTCAAGTCCTTCACCAATTCCAAGTCAAGAGATATCAATGGCTGCTACAAGAGAGATACCTGGAGGTTCAGGCGGAAGTGGGATGCCTTGTCACAATAGCCCACACCGCTTGGCCCAATTGGGAAAGACGCCACGGACCACAAAGCAAACTGAGATGAAGACCGGGATCCTTCAAATACTTTATGCTAATCCTTTCTCGGGGTTAGACCATGAGGATCCGTTCCAACATCTCACAAAATTTTATGAGATCGCCGGTACACTAGGAGAGACGGAGAACAATGAGGAGGCTATATTCATGAGGATGTTGTTGAAGCAAAAATCTTTTTGATGAATGTTTTAATGATAACAAACCTCGTGGAATAAATGATAAGTTTTATGAATGGTGATCTACTGATGTTTGCACTTGAGTTTTTGTTATAAGAACAGGAATCACATAAGTGGATAAGCTAGAAGCCACCCACATCAATAAGTGCATTATATCTACTCCACAATGAAAGAATGAGTATATCATCAGTTGAAACAATAGTATCATATCTCCATGAAGATTCATAGCTCAAGAATCATGATGGAAGAACTTACATCACAAGCTACACAAGAAGGTGCTTAAAGTTATGTGACAAAACTCACATTGAGTTTTATGTTATATGATGTGAAGATCCTCCATGGGTAAACAAGATAAAAGGAAATATGCATACAAGTTAGGAAGAGTCTCAGAACCTCCTCAAAGTATCACACTTCTAAAGCTTCTAAGGATAAGAAGTTCAGAGTTCAGAATGTTCATATGAATGTAGTTCATAATGATCATGAACAATTAACCCAGAATATTTCTAGAAATATTAAAGGATTACTTCATGGATAAACAAGAATATTTAAAGTCATCGGTTACAAGCAATGATGCAAAGAAATATTCTTTTGGACTTCAAAGAAAGAATCATCTTGTTTGTCAAAACAAATGATCTCTCATTTATATGCTTCAAGTAGTTTTTGAAGGGAATAAATAAACAACCTTCATAAGGTTCAAAGTATTGAAGAACATTAGAATGTTTAAGAACATCAGAATGTTCAGCATAAAGTACAACCATCAAAAAAGAAGGAACCCAGAAGAAACATTCTGAAGGTCATATGTATGAACCCAGAAGAAGTTCAGAAGGTTGTTCAGAAGGTTGCTCAGAAGGTTCGTTAGAGCAAACCCAAAATTCAACATCCACACCAAGAACATACAAGAACAGATGTGATATGAACATATCATATGCAGAAAAAGATTTCGACGTTGGATCAAGAAATCATTAAAGACATCTATGGTGATTAAAGGATTAATGGACTTTGATAGTTCTTGGTATTTAATGTGTTCTTGAGTGATTAACTAAGACAGGAACAAAGTATGAACCATACCAAGATACAAAGAATCAAAGACCACTAAGAAGAAAAAAACTTTGTCAAAGTTTAGAAAGTTGAACAAGAGTTCAGAAGGTTGGACACAGTTCAGAAGCTGAACATAGTTCAGAAGCTGAACAGAGTTCAGAAGCTTATACACAATTCAGAAGCTGAACACAGTTCAGAAGCTTGTACACAGTTCAGAAGCTGAACATTGTTCAGAAGCTGAACACAGTTCAGAAGCTTGTTCACAGTTCAGAAAGTCTGTCATAAGGCTAGTTTTACACAAGCCCAGAAATTCAAGAACACTATCAAAAACATACAAATCACACGTGGCATAAATAAATGTCCAGGAAAGCATACTTGCATGGATCAATCAAGCAATAAAGGCATTTACAAGATAAATGTCAAAAAGGATATTCAATGTTCATTTAAGACTATGAACATTGAATTAATAGGAATATTCCAAAAGGGAATATCATCCTAGATGTTCAAATTACTGCACTTCATTGATGTTTTACTATTAGGATTTGATTACATTAAATGGAAGTCTTACAAATCATCCTAAGTAAAACAAAAGGAACTTTCAGAGTTCAGAAAGTTCAATACAGCACATGCTTTAATTCTGACAGCAACAGTAGAGTAGTTGGAAAAGTAAAGCAAAAACAAGATTACAATCTCCAAGTCAGAATCAATAAGATTTTGACACATAAGGGAGTTGGTACTGTACAAGACCAGCAAAATCCCCTAAAGCATGGGCATGAAGTGACAGTTCCACTTTATCTATCCTGCACTGTTTCCAAGACAAATCTGGGAAAGTATTATCCAGCAACATTCTGATGTATGTGTTAAAGTCACTGCTTATGGATAATGCCCAGAAAATCATATGAGACACATATGATGAACCCAGAAACTCATATCTTCATTCATACATGATGAACCCAGATGAAAATCATCAAGAATGCAACAACGTTCTGAAGTATTCTCAAGAACACAACAACATTCTGAAGTTCAGAATGTTCACCCAGATTTTCAAGTAAAAGTCAGTGGGGCCCAGGACACATGGCACAAGACCATTGGTCACCCTCCAACGGCTACAAGAGACCAATAACTCTATAAATAGAAGTGAAAGGCTCAACATTACTTACACCATTGCAAAGCATACAAGAAAACATATGAAAAGTGTTTGAAGCTTTAGCATTTCGAATTGATCATCACTGAGATTTCAAATTGTCTCTAAAAGTGTAAATCAATTCTCTTTTATCTTGTTAAAGATAATTTCTCCCTCCTTTCTTCTCTTCTGATTGTCTTCATCTTGACAACATTTCTTCAAAACTCCAATCAATTGTAAAGAGCAAATCTCATCTAGTTTTAAGGGTATTAAAGTCTAGGTTGAGTAACATAGTGCAAGGTCTGGTGTGACTTAGCACAGAAAGTGGAGAGCCTGCTGAGGCTTAGAGAATACAGGTTGTAACCGTTCCAAGGGAACAAGATTGTACGGTGCAGGATTTGAGAGGTTATCTCAAGCATCATAGTGGAAACTCTCACAAGATTGTGAGGAGTGGACTAACCCACATTGGGTGAACCACTATAAAATTCTGTGTGTCTTTCTTCTCTATCCCTTTACTATTTATTTTCAGCATAAATGTTTAAATTCAGTTTACACACCATTATCACTTTGTTCATCATTTATTACACTAACAGTTCTGAACGCATTTCAGAACGTTCTGAACTTAACCAAGTTTTTATTTCTTCCAAGTATCAACTTGAGAATGATTTACCACAAGTGCATGTTAAATTTAAAAAGGGTCACAATTCAAACCCCCCTTTCTTGTGACTATTATTTCCACTTCAATTGGTATCAGAGCTCTGCCTCTATGGTTTGAGCACTTAACAGTGTATGAGGAAAAGATCCAGAAAGAAGTGATGTCAAAATCTACAAATCAAAGTTCATGTCACATATGCAACAATGTGGGATATTTCAAAACTAGACGCCCTCTGAAAAAGAAAGTGCAAAGATGGCATCCTGTGATGACTTTGAAGAAAAAGAAAAAGTCAATACATGAGTAAAGACAAACACAGAAAGTGAAGAGGTAATAAATTCTAATCCTTATCTTTTATGTAAAGTGTTTAATAATATTTCATATGACTCATGCATTTTATCTTAAAAGTATGAACTTTTAAAAAATAAGTTTTCTGAAATAAAGAAAGAAAATGTGAAACTACTAATCTTGAATGAAAAATATCTTAAAACCATTCAAGAATTACAACACTCTCATTTTAAAATGTTTGAGAAACATAAGGTTCTCAATGAGCAAAAAAGTTGCAAGACTTAGAAAATTCTAAATTATTGAAACAAAATGTTATTTTGAAAAGAAAGTAAAAAAAAATTGAAATTCCTGGCAACCTGACTAAAATATGCTGTGCACAATGTTAGCACAACTGTCCGAGCGCGTGTCTACTCAGAACTACAATTAAAATAACACAGCGTAACAAAGCACAAATTAAAAGGAACACAGCGGAAATATAAAGTACACAATGAGTTTGTTAACCCAGTTCGGAGCAACTCTCCTACTCTGGGGGATACCAATCCAGGAATGATTCCACTATTATAGTTCTAGTGAAAAGACCAACGCAGACCCACTACTTGACTTTGCACCTAGACCCTACCAGTGGCAACCCTATCTAGGAACTCCTAGATATGAGACCCCGTCTCAATTCCTACGAACAACACACACAGTATTGTTATCAAACACACAAAACATAAAACACAACCAAGAGAAACACACGCTAATAACACATACTCACTCCGTACTTAAAAGCTTAGGAGCAGCTTACAAATTACAACTCAAAACAAACTCAGTCCTTAGCTTGAATCAGGGAGATACAAGCAAGGCTCACAATTAACAAACAAAACCCTAAAAACCTTAAAACACACGCTTTGCTAACACACACGGTTTTTAGTTACCCAACTAGGGTTTGCCTTCATGAATATATAGTACTCAGATACCACGGGTCTGGGCTTCAAAATAGAGCATGGACATTGACCGGTCCAGCTGAAACAGTCTTCTAGAAATAATAAAAAGCTTCCAAATATAGAATAATATCTTGAAGAACAAATAGCAAGGCAAATAAAACTTCAAGCAAATCTTCAATCAGATACACGCGCCTTGATCAGCAAGCTAGAGGAAAATAAATTTCAGACAAATCTTTTGGAAGATTGCGTACATAAATATAAAGCGCTAGCTTGCGCGAAAACACAAGTTACGTAAAGCTGTTCCATATGATACCGCATCTGTCCCAGCGTCTGGCTAGTAGATGTTTTTGCAAAATGTAGCCAATCTACAAAAACCCAACAATCTCCCCCTTTGGCACAATTTTGGCTAAAACACTCTAGAGTCAGTTCTTTGGGAGATACACAGATAAGATTCCTTCACGTCAACATAAGCACACAACAAGGAACGAAAATATCGTAGCATATAATAAGATTACTTCCAAGCGAGAAATAGTCAAAGATGGCTTGCAAGTAGAATCAGAGGCATGCACCAGATAACACAAACATCTAGCCTCATAGGAACAACCAGAGAGAAATAAACTCTCATATAGTGGAATCACAAAGATAAGGGAAAAAATAAATTTCCACACACCAAAAAAAACTTAAGATAGCTCCCCCTCAAACATGTACCAGTACTCCCCCTCAACATATACGGCACTCCCCCTCAACACATGTAACCATACATAATCTAAGCTTCAAATCAGATAGGGCATAAATCAATGACCATAAATCAATGACATAATCAATTCTATTCTACTCCCCCTTTTTAGCCAAAAATTCTGACAACCAACAGATAGGGCATATTCATAGAAAGTGCATAGAACCATAAAGAGTGCAGAGGAACCACATAGAGTGCATATTACAGACCAGAAGCACACAAAGGTGCATAAGAATTCAGGGCATAGCCCAGTCACCAAAAAAAACATCAAAAGATCAGAACAAAACAAGAAAATCAAAAATCCTCAGAATCAGCAGAGGAATCTTCAGAGTCACCAGCTGAAGCAACAGTATTATCTCCTCCTTCTTCCTCATCCTGCTCACCCTCAGCATCAGCTTCAGCCTTCAAAGCTGCAATAATCTTGTCAATCTTCACCTTCCTAGCTCCAAGGGCCACACTTGTCTCAGTAAGATCAGCAATCATTTGCTTTCTGGAGAGCACACCAGATGTCCGGACAGAAGTACCAGCAACATCAGCATCATGTGTCTCAAACAGCAGACTGCAATCCAAAGCCATAGGACCAGGCCTCTTGCAGGGCACATCACTGCTTATCAAAATATCAGGGTGTTGCTGAAGAATAATTCCACACAGGAGGGTAAGAAAAGCAATTGGGAACTTAATAGCAAAAGATTTAGCATGCTCCAAAACTTGATAATAGATGTAAGCTCCATAATCAAAGGGTGACTTGGTCCCCACAGCATAAATAAACTTGGCCAACCCAGATGCAACAGAATTTGAGTGAGTGGTTGGAGTCCAATTTTGGGCACAGATCCTATTCAAAGCAGCATACAAAGGAGACAGTTGAGCAGAAGACAAATGCTTTGGCCAATGTCTGATCTTGTTATCAGTGATTGTCTTGCAGATAGTGTCCTCAGTTACCTCAAGCTCAGGGGTCTCCTCAGCAGACCTCTCAAGGTATGCATTCACCACCATAGGAGAAAAATTCACACACTTACCACGAACAAAAACCTTCCTATACTCAGGGTTTCTTGTGTCATCACACTCATCAGAAACATTCACCAAAAACTCCCTGACCAGCTTATCATAGCATGGACCCAGATTCCTCACAGTCTTCATCAGACCAGCAAACTCCAACAAATCAACCAGCTTTTGACACTTGAACACATCTTCTTTAAGATTTCTTTCAAGACCCAGTCTTCTGTGGTATATGAACTTCCACCTAGAGGAACCATTTTCCAAATGAAAGGAAACATTATCAAGAGGGGCAGGAGGAATAATCAGAGGTATCTTCATACCCTTCATTGTTTTTCTGGAAGCCCCACCAGATGTGGCAGCTTCAGGCTCAGCAACCTCAAACTCAGAGTCACTAGAGGGAGGGTCTTTTCTTTTTAAGTTCTTCTTCTTGTGACCACTTTGAGCCACCTTCTTGCTTCCAGCCTTGGGGGGACCATACACAGGCCTCTTCCCAGCCTTTACAGTTTTCTTCTTCCTATCCTTTTCTCCTTCACTGACAACTGCAGCAGTTTTGTCAGCTTTGCTCCTTGTCCTGCGAGCAACACCAATGGTACCAGTTTCTTCCTGAGGTCTTTCTTCAGGCACAGCTTCCTCAACAACAATAGTGTCAGCACAGTCTAAAATAGCAGTCTCAGTATCATCTACAACATCTTGAGTCTCAGTCCCTTCATCTTCAGACTCTGAGGACTCACTCTCAGGGACACTCACATAACCAGAAATATTAGGAACTACCACATCAGGCTCCTCTCGAGCTTGTGACAAAGATGCGGGAGCATCTGTCACAGCATTCTTTGTTGTGGCAGGGGAATCAGCAGATGTCTCAGATACGGCCGTATCAACATCATTCTTTGCACCAGAATCAGTAGTAACATCTTTTTCCATAGGAGAATTCGAAGAATCACCAACTAATTTTTCATCTACCTTAGGATTATCAGAACCTAGGGTTTCGGGCATGGCTACAGTACTCTCAACAGCTACATTTTCAGATTCAGTGACAGAAGGTTCAGCATGTGGTTCAACAACAGTCGATACAAAAGGGTTGTCCTTAAGGTACAGATCATCCATACTAAGTCCTACTCTAGGGGCAGCAGGAGTGGTAGAAGATTTACCTTTTGATTTTGACCTGGTGTTCACAGCGGTGGAGGAGGCAGCTTTGCTAGATTTGGCAGGTGTCTTCCTTCGTGGTGCAGATGCCCTAGTTCGACGCTTCTTTGTAGGAGCGCTAGGGATAGTGGTGAGGGGTTGCGCATCAGTGATGACGGCTTCAGCAGCTTGATCTTGTGTAGTTGGATGAGAAGACGAATCAGCCATGGTGATGATTTGGAATGTGAAGGTATGAGAAGTGGACGATTTTTGAATGAAGATGTGCGCGGTAAGAGAGGCAATGAGGGGTTGAGAGAAGTTAAGACAAAGATAATGATGATAACGTGCAAGAGTTTTTAAAAAGGCAAGTGTGCAATAACCTCCTTGAGTGACGTGCAATAAGCGGTTGACGAGGGAAAAAATAATAGCTGCACGCCCCTTGCACATTAATTGCTACAATTCTTCAACTAAGCATATCCCCAACTTCCGTCTTAATTTTTCAAATTGATTAGCATCAAGGGCTTTGGTAAAAATATCTGCTAATTGCTCTTCAGTTGAAACATGTTCAAGAGTAACAATTTTGTCTTCAACAAGATCCCTTATAAAATGATGTCTAATGTCAATGTGTTTGGTCCTGCTATGTTGAATAGGATTCTTGGAGATATTAATTGCACTCAGATTATCACAATATAATGTCATAGCATCTGTCTTGACATTGTATTCACTCAGCATCTGTCTCATCCACAACAATTGAGAACAACTACTACCAGCTGCTATGTACTCAGCTTCAGCTGTAGACAAAGAAATGCAATTTTGCTTCTTACTGAACCAGGATATAAGGTTGTTGCCTAGAAAGAAACATCCACCAGAGGTACTCTTTCTATCATCTGCACTTCCAGCCCAGTCAGCATCACAATATCCAAACAACACAGTGCTTTCCCCATGAGAATACAACATACCATAATCACTAGTACCATTCACATACTTCAGAATTCTCTTTACCTGAGTCAGGTGACTTATTTTTGGTTCAGCTTGGTACCTGGCACACACTCCAACTGCAAATGTAATATCTGGCCTACTTGCTGTAAGATATAGAAGACTTCCTATCATACTCCTATACATGCTTTGGTCAACATCCACACCTTTCTCATCCTTTGATAATTTTACATGTGTGGGAGCAGGAGTTCTTTTATGAGCAGCATTTTCCATCCCAAATTTCTTGACTATATTTTTAGCATACTTACTTTGAGAGATAAATATAGTATCTTCCATTTGTTTCACTTGAAGACCAAGAAAAAAACTTTAGCTCACCTACAAGACTCATCTCAAATTCAGATTGCATTTGCTGAACAAAATGCTCTATCATCTGGTCAGACATTCCTCCAAAGACTATGTCATCTACATATATTTGAGCAATCATCAGCTGTCCATTTTCATCTTTCACAAACAGGGTCTTGTCATTTCCTCCCTTCCTATAGCCATGGTTGATTAGAAACTCAGCAAGTCTCTCATACCAAGCCCTAGGAGCTTGCTTCAGGCCATATAGAGCTTTCTTCAATTTGTACACATGGTTTGGAAAACTAGGATCAATGAAGCCTTTAGGCTGTTCCACATAAACCTCTTCATTTAAGTACCCATTGAGAAAGGCACTCTTGACATCCATCTGATACAACTTGAATTTTAGTATGCATGCAATCCCAAGTAACAATCTAATAGATTCCAACCTAGCTACAGGAGCAAAAGTCTCATCAAAGTCTACACCTTCAATTTGAGAATATCCTTGTGCAACCAGTCTAGCTTTGTTTCTAGTGATAGTACCATTTTCATCAGACTTGTTTTTATAAACCCACTTGGTACCTATGACATTCACATTATCTGGTCTAGGAACTAGGTCCCACACATTACTTCTCTTGAACTGAGTTAATTCTTCTTGCATAGCATTTATCCAGAACTCATCAGTTAGAGCTTCCTTAACATTCTTTGGTTCAAGTTTAGATATAAAGCAAGAATTTGATACCTCATCATAGTTCCTTCTAGTTGTGATCCCTTGGTTAGGATCGCCAATGACTTGATCTATGGGATGATTTTTCTGAACTCTGATAGATGGTCCTTTGTTGGGAGCAGTCTTCTCTGGGCCAGTTACTTCAGAATCTTGCTTATCACTTGCTTCATCTACTTTCTTCGCTTCCTGTAGGTCAGATGCTGCGTCAAATGTAGCATCATCTGGCATCGCATTATTTCCTTCATCATCTACAACAACATTTATGGATTCCATCACTGTCTTGGTTCTGGAGTTGTATACTCTATAGGCTCTGCTGTTTGTAGAATAGCCTAGGAAGATTCCCTCTTCACTTTTAGCATCCATCTTTCTTCTTGGTTCCCTGTCAGCTAGAATATAACACTTACTACCAAACACATGAAAATGCTTCACTGTTGGCTTCCTGTCCTTCCATAGCTCGTACAAGGTTGTAGATGTACCTTTTCTCAAAGTCACTCTATTATGAATATAGCAGGCTGTGTTCATGGCTTCAGCCCAAAAGAAAAATGGCAGCTTCTTTGCATGTAGCATAACCCTAGCAGATTCTTGCAAAGTCCTGTTCTTTCTCTCAACTATCCCATTTTGTTGAGGAGTAATGGGTGCAGAGAACTCATGAAATATTCCTTCAGAAATACAGAAATCAGAGAACTTACCATTCTCAAACTCCTTCCCATGGTCACTTCTGATTCTAACAATTCCACAATCCTTTTCTCTCTGAAGTTGTAAGCAAAGATCCTTGAATTTTTCAAAAGTGTCTGATTTCTCCTTAATGAAATTTATCCAAGTATATCTAGAAAAATCATCAACAACAACAAAAGCATACTTCTTACCACCTAAGCTTTCGACTTGCATGGGTCCCATTAAGTCCATGTGCAATAGCTCAAGAACTCTGGATGTGGACAGATGTTGCAGCTTCTGGTGAGGCATCTTGGTCTGTTTTCCTATCTGGCATTCTCCACATATACTTCCTTCCTGAATTTGGAGTTTTGGTAAACCTCTGATGGCTCCTTCAGCAATAGCTTTCTTCATGCTTCTGAGATTCAGATGTCCAAGCTTTTGGTGCCATAGCTTAACTTCATCTTCTTTGGTTATTAGACAAGTAGATAACTTTGCTTTATCTTGAGAGACCCACAAGTAGCAATTGTCCTTTGATCTAACACCTTTCATCAGGATGTCCCCTTCACTGTTAGCCACTAAGCATTCACTCTTAGTAAAGTTGACCTTCATTCCTTGATCGCACAGTTGACTAATACTAATTAAGTTTGCAGTTAATCCTTTCACAAGAAGCACCTTATCAAGTTTGGGTAGACCCTCTTCCACAAGATTTCCTACACCCTTTATTTCTCCTTTGGCTCCATCCCCAAAAGTCACAAAGCTTGTAGCATAAGGCTTAACATCAGTCAAGTAATTTTTATCACCAGTCATATGCCTGGAGCATCCACTGTCAAAGTACCAATCATTTCTGGATGACACTCTCAGAGAAGTATGCGCAATTTGAGCAATCTCATCAGCTTCTGGTTCTATTTTTCTAGGATTCATAGTGTTGCTTGTGAAATTATCATTTTTCTGCTTCCACTGCTTCTTGGTGATCTTTACTATGGGATCAGGTCTTGGTGAATAGGTCCTGTCTGGGTAACCATGTAATTTAAAACAGAAAGGTCTGATATGTCCTTTTCTTCCACAGTAATGACATACCCAAGCATAATTCCTTCCTTTTGATCTGGTCCTATATCCTGATGCCTGTTGTCTCACCTGATGCTGGGGCATCTGTCTTGGCATAGTATGATCATGAGTACTAACAGGTGCCACAAACTGTCTCACTGGTAATAGTTTCTGCTGAGGCATAGAACTGTAGTCAAACCCAATACCTTTAGAATCTCCAGGTTTCTGTCCTATTTCCAGAATTTCGTCTAAAGCATCAGTACCTTTGTTCATCATCCGCAGTTGCTTGTTCATATTGCCAATCTTGGAAGTAAGTAAGATAACCTCATCATTGAGGTCTGAGTTTATTTTCAGAAGTTTGTCTTTCTCAGCTTGCAGGAGAGCGATGGTCCCTTTTTGTTTTTCTAGAGTTTTACAAACTTCCTCACTTTTGAGATATAGCTCCTTGTAAGAATCAGCCAGTTCATCATATGTTAGCTCTTCATCACTAGATTCATTGTCAGATGTGCACACTCCAGTCAAGGCATTCACATGTTTTGCAGTTTCAGGTTCTTCTTCTGATTCATCCTCATCAGTCCAAGACACAGTCATCACCTTCTTTTGTTTCTTCAGATACGTTGCACACTCAGTTCTGATGTGACCAAAACCTTCGCATTCATGGCATTGCACCCCTTTGCTTTGATTGATTTTGTCATCAGTTCTAGGTTTCCTCTGATTGTTGACATTTTTATAGATGCTGCGACTGTTGTCCGGAGCATTTGTCCTAGGGCGTCTGTCCATCCTCTTCACAACTTTATTAAATTGTTTGCCCAACAACACAATATCTTCAGAGATGCTCTCATCAGTATCTAAATTACTCTCCACATCATCTTCATCAGTGTTGGAGATGAAAGCAATGTTCTTGTCTTTCTTTTCAGATCTTTCATTAACCTTTAATTCAAAAGTTTGGAGAGATCCAATCAACTCATCAACTTTCATATCTCCAATATCTTGGGCCTCCTCGATAGCACATACTTTCATATCAAATTTCTTAGGCAGGGACCTGAGAATTTTGCTTACCAGTTTTTCATCGGATATCTTTTCCCCCAAGGATTCAAAAGTGTTAGCATATTCTAGCACATTCATGTGAAAGTCATGAACACTCTCTCCTTCTTTCATTCTCAAATTCTCAAACTGTGTTGTTAGCAGTTGTAGCCTTGACTTCTTGACCTTTTGAGTACCTTCATGAGCTGTTCTTACGATATCCCAAGCTTCCTTGGCAATAGTACATTGTTTAATCAACCTGAACATGTTCTTGTCAACACCATTAAACAAAGCATTCAGGGCTTTAGAGTTTCCAATAGCTGCAGTGTCTTCTTCTGTAGACCACTCCTCTTCTGGTTTCAACTCATCAGTATCAACATTATTCGCATCTTTTATTTTAGGAGGGACCCATGCCTTGATCACAGCCTTCCAAGCTCTGCTGTCTAGAGATTTCAAGAAAGCTGTCATGCGTGATTTCCAAATGTCATAGTTTGACCCATCCAACAAGGGTGGTCTGTTCACCAGTCCTCCTTCTTTATCCATTGAGCCAGAAACTTCTTTCCCTGGAGCTCACCCACACAGAACAGGGTGCCTGCTCTGATGCCAATTGAAATTCCTGGCAACCTGACTAAAATATGCTGTGCACAATGTTAGCACAACTGTCCGAGCGCGTGTCTACTCAGAACTACAATTAAAATAACACAGCGTAACAAAGCACAAATTAAAAGGAACACAGCGGAAATATAAAGTACACAATGAGTTTGTTAACCCAGTTCGGAGCAACTCTCCTACTCTGGGGGATACCAATCCAGGAATGATTCCACTATTATAGTTCTAGTGAAAAGACCAACGCAGACCCACTACTTGACTTTGCACCTAGACCCTACCAGTGGCAACTGGCAACTCTATCTAGGAACTCCTAGATATGAGACCCCGTCTCAATTCCTACGAACAACACACACAGTATTGTTATCAAACACACAAAACATAAAACACAACCAAGAGAAACACACGCTAATAACACATACTCACTCCGTACTTAAAAGCTTAGGAGCAGCTTACAAATTACAACTCAAAACAAACTCAGTCCTTAGCTTGAATCAGGGAGATACAAGCAAGGCTCACAATTAACAAACAAAACCCTAAAAACCTTAAAACACACGCTTTGCTAACACACACGGTTTTTAGTTACCCAACTAGGGTTTGCCTTCATGAATATATAGTACTCAGATACCACGGGTCTGGGCTTCAAAATAGAGCATGGACATTGACCGGTCCAGCTGAAACAGTCTTCTAGAAATAATAAAAAGCTTCCAAATATAGAATAATATCTTGAAGAACAAATAGCAAGGCAAATAAAACTTCAAGCAAATCTTCAATCAGATACACGCGCCTTGATCAGCAAGCTAGAGGAAAATAAATTTCAGACAAATCTTTTGGAAGATTGCGTACATAAATATAAAGCGCTAGCTTGCGCGAAAACACAAGTTACGTAAAGCTGTTCCATATGATACCGCATCTGTCCCAGCGTCTGGCTAGTAGATGTTTTTGCAAAATGTAGCCAATCTACAAAAACCCAACAAAAATTTTAAAAAAAAAGGACATAACCAACTTTCTGAAGTTTGTTAATACCTTTTAAAAAATGTTGGTTCAAGATTCATAACCTCTCACATACAAAAGAGTAGTAAAATTTTTTTTGAAAAAGGACATAACCAATTTTCTGAAGTCTGTCAAGATCTTTTAAAAAAAAGGCTGGTTTAGGATTCAGAACCTCTTACAAACAAAAGTGAGAATCTAAATTAAAAATGTTCATTTTACAAAAGAATTCATCATTCTAAATCTGTTTGTTGTTTTATAAAAAGAAAGTTGAGAAAAATCCTTATTTTAAAAAGACATATTATCCTATATCAGAATACTCTCAAAAGGTTGATAAGGTTAATATTTTTACTATAACATATATTACTATCTAGAATCAGTTTGTTATCATAGAGATTTAAACAAACCAGATTGGAAAAGTGTTTTCATAAAAGATCTGAATCATATTTTTTTTACACTAAATTAGAATGTTATCAAAAGGATGAGATTGGTAAAATATAATGTTCTTATTACAACAAATCTGATTATCTTAAATCAAAATGTGGTCATAAGAAAGAATCTCTTGAAAAGAGAAACACTAACCTTTAAGGACCCAAAGTAATATGGGTACCAAAAGCTTTACCAATTTGTGTTGCAGGAACGTTTTTTGACCGTCTAAGAAAAGCCTTGATTTTGGACAACTGTTGTTCAAGAAATACGTTTGGAGATTGTCGCGTCGAATTTCGGATGTCAAGCTATTGGGAAGCATTGAATCACTAAATTTAAATCACGACTGAACTTTTAATTTTTCGGGGAAAAAGGAAAAAAGTTCGAAATTACCTTGAAAAGAGATTTTAGGTTCGAAAGTCGATTATGCGAGGGGAAGGTATTAGCACCCCTCACATCCGTTGTACTCAACGGGAACCTCTTAGTTGACTTAGGCTTAAAATGTTTTTGACGTTTTGCTTGCACGCTTAATCATATATATATATATATATATAAAGGAAAAAGAAAATATAACATGAGGTGAAGAAAGAGATAAAAACAAACGAAATAGAAAAAAGGAAAAAAAGATTTTTTAATAACGTGCTTGACAAGATGTTGATCTTGCTCCTACGTATCTCCCGGTAGTCGGAGAATTCAAAGCTTACGTAGTTCTTAAAAAAAAAGTTTGAAAACGCACAAAGGTGTAAAAGCTTTAAATGATGAAGGAGACAAGCGCACATTAAGGCGATAAACTCGCACAAGGCGTAAAAAGACGAACGCACATTAAGGCGATAAACTCGCACAAGGCGTAAAAAGACGAACGCACATTAAGGCGATAAACTCGCACAAGGCGTAAAAAGACGAACGCACATTAAGGCGATAAACTCGCACAAGGCGTAAAGGGTTGAAAATAAACGCGCAAAGGCGTAAAACCTTTAAATGATAAAAGGACGGACTCGCAATAAGGCGATGGTATCCGTTGGAAAACGCACCAAGGCGTAAAATGTTTGAATTGACCACGGGGCCAAGAAAAGTTTTAAAATGGTCACGGGGGACCAAGAAAAGTTGGATTGGTCACGAGGGACCAAGAAAGGTTCAAATTGGTCGCGAAGGACCAAGAAAGGTTCAAATTGGTCGCGAGGGACCAAGAAAGGTTCAATTTGGTCGCGAGGGACCAAGAAAGGTTCAATTTGGTCGCGAGGGACCAAGAAATGTTAAAATTTGGTCGCGAAGGACCAAGAAAGGTTCAATTTGGTCACGAGGGACCAAGAAAGGTTCAATTTGGTCGCGAGGGACCAAGAAATGTTAAAATTTGGTCGCGAAGGACCAAGAAAGGTTCAATTTGGTCGCGAGGGACCAAGAAAGGTTCAATTTGGTCGCGAGGGACCAAGAAAGGTTAAAGTGCGTTGGACGCGTTGGAAATAGAATGACGATTGTCCGAGCAACGAGACATACGTCAAGCATTCGTACAACCGGGGAAAGGAGAGACATACGTCAAACCACCCTTTTTCATTCAAGTTTTGTTTGAAATTGAGAAAAAACGTATTTTTGGGGAAGCTAGAAAAGAATGACGATCGTCTAAGCAACGAGACATACGTCAAGTGTTTATCCGATCGGGGAAAGGAGAGACATACGTCAAACCACCCCTTTTTCATTCAAGTTTCACTTGAATTTTAAGAAAAAGTGTAAACTGTCAAAACGCTCGTTTTTTAGAACTCAAATGAAAAGAAATAAGATTGTTCAAATTAGTTGTTGCAACCAAAATGAACAAGCTTGTTGTTTAATGAAACAAGAAAGAAAATGTTTTTGTTTGGTTGGTTTGGAAGGACAAGGTCCTTTGCCTACATACCCAAATGGGATCAAAACCGATGTAGTTCGGGCCTAAAAAACCGAGTGATTTGTTATGTTTTGATTTTAAAGCTTGAAAATGTTTGTGAAATATAAAATGAGCCAAAGTGGCGAGTGAATGAAGTTTGATTGATTAAAAATGCAAAAAATAAAGTCTGATATGATTAAGATCGATTGAAGTTTGATTAAAAGAAAGTTGCTTGGTTTGAAATCCAAGGCTTTGTTAATGAAGAAAATTTTTGATGAAGTTTTGAATATTTGAAATGTTTTTGGTTTTTTATGATTTTTTACTTGGAGTTAAAAAGAAAATAAGTGCGATATAAAAACTAAACGCGAGAGAATAAAACGTTTGTTGGATTAAAATGAAAAGGTTTTTGTTTTTGGATTATGATTTAAACTAAGAAAAATGAAAAATAATGCAATGCATATTTATATACTTTGTTCCTAAATGCATGTATATTCTAATGACATAGAAAAATGCAAAATAAAATGAACAATTAGAAATAAAAAAATAAAATGCATGAGATGAT
Source organism: Medicago ruthenica (assembly GCA_018208015.1). Classification (NCBI taxonomy): domain Eukaryota; kingdom Viridiplantae; phylum Streptophyta; class Magnoliopsida; order Fabales; family Fabaceae; genus Medicago; species Medicago ruthenica. Next base: position 27,137 of record WNNG01000565.1, on the reverse strand, counting down.
ATGATAAGTAAATAAATGGGATGTTAAAAATAAAGGAACAAATAAAAAAGAAATAGTAATAAAAAAGGAAAATAAATTGCAAAGAAAATAAATAAAAGAAATGAAATAAGGAGGTGTAAAAATAAACCTGGGGGGTGCTGGTAGTAGAAAATAAATCAGATTGAAAGAAAAGGCCCAAAAGGCATTGGGCTTTCGTAAATTAATCTGGGCCGTCTGATTAATCAGACGACCCTGATCTAATCACAGGGAAACAAAAGCCAGGCCACACGATCTGAAATCAGAGGGCCAGGAAGGCGTGGGTGTACGCTAACGCGTACACCCTCACACACTGAATCGGGGAGGGGTATTTAAACCCACTCCCCTCATAATTTTTCATTCTTCACAAGTCTTTCTCTCTCTTTCTCTCATCTTCCTAACCGCCTCTCACCTCTCTCTCCCCTCTCTCCTTTGGTTCGCCGCCGGTGAGGGTTCCGGCGTGGTGGCCGCCGGCCCACGCGGCGGCACCACCGCGCCGGAAAAAAATTTCGCCTATTTTTCAAAACAAATACACTTTTCCCATATCCTTTTTCCTTCTAAGCTCAAATCCGACCTTGAATTTCTCAAAAAAAGCCTAGAAAAGTGTAGATCTACAATTAAAATTCGGAAAAAACTACCTCTCCTCTCCTCCTTTTTTGCTTCGGTTTTGTTTTTGTGTTGTGGTTTGGTGTGTGTAGCGCTTTTGCTGTGTGTGTTGTGGTGTGTGGGTGCTGCGTTTTTTGTGTGTGTGTCGTGTAGTGTGTGTGCGTGACCTTTGTGTGAGTGTGTGGGTGGTTTTGGCTCGTGTGGGTTTGTGGGTTAGAGTCGTGTGTGTGGTTGTGTGTTAGTGTGCGAAATATGTGTGCTGTTGGGTTATGTTTGTGGTTCTGTTTGAGTGTGTTTTGCCTTGCTAGCTGTTGTGAAAACGTGTTGCTTGTTTGTGTTGGTGGTAGTGTTAGGGGTTTGTGTGGGTTATGTTGTGGGGTTGGCCGAAAATTTCTTTTTTGAGGGGGGGGGGAAAGTTGGAAATTTTGTGTTGTTTTGGTTATGTTAAAAAATCTGTTTTTGGTTCCCAATTTCTTCCCCTTTCCTTTGTTTTTGATTCCCTGTTATATAGAGGGGTTTGAGCTGCTTGTCATAGATCAACTTGGCTTCTGCAGATCCTTGGATAAGATTAGAGGATTGGGATGGATTTGTAATGATGATTTTGGATAGGATTTGGGATGAATGTGATGATGAAAAAAATCTGTTTTGGGGCGTGAACAGTACTGGCCTGGCCTGTGTTGACAGTGTTTGACTATGGACTTGGACTTTTGGACAAAAATTGAAAATAATAATAATAATAAAAATAATAATAATAATAATAATAATAATAGTAAAAAAAATGATAATAATAATAAAAGAATAAAAATTAATGACAATAAAAAAAACTAAAATTAAAAATAAAAGTAAAAAGTGATAAAAAATAAAATTAAAAAACGAAACAAAAATTGACATGAGGTATTTTAAAATACCTCCCTGCCGAAATTTCGTCTGAAACGACGAAAATTCTCGGCCTTAAAAAAAAATGCGTAAAACGAGACAATAAATAAAACGAGACGAAAACGGGTCAAAAAATGGGGTATGACAGATGCCCCTATTTAAGTTTCTTCGCTACAAAGATTAAAAGCGAAATTTTGATTCGACGGGTCGAAGAAACTTAAATACAGAGTACACCATTTTTTGACCAATTTTGGACAGTAAAACAATATGGATGCAATGCCATGTATGCAATGTTATGAATGCATGTGATGCAAGTATAAATGCAAAATGGCAAAGATGACCTGATTGGGGGACAAACAGAGACAAAGGGATACCCGGGTTCGTTAAAGAAACGGGATCCAACTCTATTGGGGATAATGTTCCACTGGGGAAAAGAGGTTAGCCGCTTGGGTTATTGCCGAACTGTTCACTGGGGAGAGTGGGCAATTAACCACGGAAATCAAAAGGGGTAAAATGTCAGCTGTTCGGGTTAAATTCCGAACTGCCACTGACGACAAGGATTGAATGTAAAGGTCAGCTGTTCGGGTTAAATTCCGAACTACTGATGACAAGACAACGAAGGTAAAAGTCAGTCGTTCGGGTTAAATTCCGAACTACCACTGAATGAGAAACAAGAAGGTTAAAAGGTCAGCTGTTCGGGTTAAAATCCGAACTACCACTGAGGATAAAAACAAAGTCAGCTGTTCGGGTTAAAATCCGAACTACCACTGAGGATAAAAACAAAGTCAGCTGTTCGGGTTAAAATCCGAACTGCCACTGAGAATAAAAACAAAGTCAGCTGTTCGGGTTAAAATCCGAACTACCACTGACGACAAGAAATAAAATGTCAACTGTTCGGGTTGAATTCCGAACTGCCATTGACGACAAGGGAGTAAAATGTCAACTGTTCGGGTTAAATTCCGAACTGCCATTGACGACAAGAAAGTAAAATGTCAACTGTTCGGGTTAAATTCCGAACTGCCATTGACGACAAGAAACAAAATGTCAACTGTTCGGGTTAAATTCCGAACTGCCATTGACGACAAGAAAGTAAAATGTCAACTGTTCGGGTTAAATTCCGAACTGCCATTGACGACAAGAAAGTAAAATGTCAACTGTTCGGGTTAAATTCCGAACTGCCATTGACGACAAGAAAGTAAAATGTCAACTGTTCGGGTTAAATTCCGAACTGCCATTGACGACAAGAAAGTAAAATGTCAACTGTTCGGGTTAAATTCCGAACTGCCATTGACGACAAGAAAGTAAAATGTCAACTGTTCGGGTTAAATTCCAAACTGCCATTGACGACAAGAAAGTAAAATGTCAACTGTTCGGGTTAAATTCCGAACTGCCATTGACGACAAGAAAGTAAAATGTCAACTGTTCGGGTTAAATTCCGAACTGCCATTGACGACAAGAAACAAAATGTCAACTGTTCGGGTTAAATTCCGAACTGCCATTAACGACAAGAAACAAAATGTCAACTGTTCGGGTTAAATTCCGAACTGCCATTGACGACAAGAAAGTAAATGTCGCGTCAACTGTCCGGGTTGGTTACCGAACCGTTCATTGACAACAAAAAGAAAAGTCAACTGTTCGGATTGGTTACCGAACTGTTCATTGACGATAAAAAGGAAAGACATGTCAACTGTCCGGGTTGGTTACCGAACCGTTCATTGACAACAAAAAGAAAAGTCAACTGTTCGGGTTGGTTACCGAACCTTACATTGACGACAGGAAATAAAAACATGTCAACTGTCCGGATTGGCTACCGAACCTTACATTGACGACAGGAAATAAAAACATGTCAACTGTCCGGATTGGTTACCGAACCTTACATTGACGACAGGAAATAAAAACATGTCAACTGTCCGGATTGGCTACCGAACCTTACATTGACGACAGGAAATAAAAACATGTCAACTGTCCGGATTGGCTACCGAACCTTACATTGACGACAGGAAATAAAAACATGTCAACTGTCCGGATTGGCTACCGAACCTTACATTGACGACAGGAAATAAAAACATGTCAACTGTCCGGATTGGCTACCGAACCTTACATTGACGACAGGAAATAAAAACATGTCAACTGTCCGGATTGGTTACCGAACCTTACATTGACGACAGGAAATAAAAGACATGTCAACTGTCCGGATTGGCTACCGAACCTTACATTGACGACAGGAAATAAAAACATGTCAACTGTCCGGATTGGCTACCGAACCTTACATTGACGACAGGAAATAAAAACATGTCAACTGTCCGGATTGGCTACCGAACCTTACATTGACGACAGTGAGGATGCGGCTGACAAGCCGTTCCTTACAGAATTGCCCCTTCACTTGGGGAAAAGGGGTGCACAAGCTGTTCGTTAAAGAACTTGTCACTTGGCACAACACTGGGGAATATGCACAAGCTGTTCGTTAAAGAACTTGCCACTTGGCATAAAGACATGATAAAAAAGATGCGCAAGCTGTTCGTTTGAACTGCCACTTGGCGTAAAAGGGTGACATCACTTGACCAAACGGACTGGGGATGACACTTGGGGAATATTTACTGGTGACTATGATGGGATGCCGAGCCAAGTCGGGCTTTGGTTATGATTTGGTATTTGTGAGTGTGAATGATGACTCACTGGGGAATGCCAATAAAATTGGGCTTTATTTTGTAACATCACTGGAGGATGACATTTGAGGAAAAGAAAAATGCAGATTGTTTATGATTGATTGGTAAGAAACGTGGTGGTTAAAGCAACCATGTACAGATGATATTGTGGTATGTTGCATGTATGAATGCGTGTATGCATGAATGCGTGATTATATGATTTGTATGATTGTACAAATGTACATATGCATGAATGCATGAATGTATGATTGTATAAATGCAGGACTCTCACTGGGGATGTTGTGTGAAAGATTGGCTTGCACTGGGGATACCCTAAATGTTTGTTAAGGAATTGCCCCTTGATATAAGAATACAATGAAAGATTGCACAAGCTGTTCGTTAAAGAACTGCCGCTTGGCTTACAAGAAGGTGACATCAACAGATCAGACACGTTGGGGATGACATTTGACTGTTTTGATTTGCATGACCGATAACTTGGTGAAACAAGATTTAGACCGGTAAAATGAAAAGTGGACCGACGTCGCATTGCAAACACTCGGTAATCCTTGATGGGGATGATGTCACAGGGAATACATCCAAAATGTTGACGGGGTAAAGCCGTAACCATTGATGAGGAACACATACCTCATAGGGAAATTGTTACTTCACTGGGGAATCGTGCTAATCCGCTGGGGAAAAGAACTGGTGATTCCGCAGGGAATGCTTATGTTTTGTTTGGATGCCGAGCGAGGTCGGGCTTTGGTTGTGGTGCCGAGCGAGGTCGGGCTTTTGGTTGGATGCCGAGCGAGGTCGGGCTTTGATTGGGGTGCCGAGCGAGGTCGGGCTTTGATTGGGGTGCCGAGCGAGGTCGGGCTTTGATTGTGTTGGTGCCAATGATGATTGGGCTTTTGGGGTTGAGACTCCACTGGGGGATGCCAATAAAATTGGGCTTTGTTTGTGATCTCGCTGGGGATATAATGATCATTCTGGAAGCATGATCGATATCCAGCCTTAGATATCAATGGTGGTTGGGCTTTTGTGAGTAGGTGCCAATGACAACCGGGCTTTTGATTGTTTTGGACAAAGGTTGCTTTCCTGGGGAGTTTGTTAATCCACCGGGGATTGTGCTAATCCGCCGGGGAGAAGAACTGATGATTCCGCCGGGAAGGCTACCTTCTTTGTTTTTCTTTTCTGAATCGTCCTTTCGGGCTTTCGATTCACTGGGGATATTCCCTTTTGATTTACTGAGGATTTCGCTGGGGAATCCCTTGAAAGAAGTCCAATGTGGGATAAACATATGTCATGTTTAACACTGGGGATAATGATTGGATGCCGAGCAAAGTCGGGCTTTGATTGTAATTGGTTGCCGAGCGAGGTCGGGCTTTGGATGATTGGTTGCCGAGCGAGGTCGGGCTTTTTGTAATGTGGGTGCCGAGCGAGGTCGGGCTTTGATGTTGGATGCCGAGCAAGGTCGGGCTTTTATGTTGGTTGCCGAGGGAGGTCGGGCTTTGATGATTGGATGCCGAGCGAGGTCGGACTTTAATTGTATTGGATGCCGAGCGAGGTCGGGCTTTGATGATTGGCTGCCGAGCGAGGTCGGGCTTTGATGTTGGATGCCGAGCAAGGTCGGGCTTTTATGTTGGTTGCCGAGCGAGGTCGGGCTTTGATGATTGGATGCCGAGCGAGGTCGGGCTTTAATTGTATTGGATGCCGAGCGAGGTCGGGCTTTGATGATTGGCTGCCGAGCGAGGTCGGGCTTTGATGTTGGATGCCGAGCAAGGTCGGGCTTTTATGTTGGTTGCCGAGCGAGGTCGGGCTTTGATGATTGGATGCCGAGCGAGGTCGGGCTTTAATTGTATTGGATGCCGAGCAAGGTCGGGCTTTTTGTAATGGATGCCGAGCAAGGTCGGGCTTTTTGTAATGTGGGTGCCGAGCTAGGTCGGGCTTTGTGAATGATTGGGTGCCAAGCATGGTTGGGCTTTGTGTGGGAGATTGTGAGGAATGCCAATGACGATTGGGCTTAATGTGAAATTGTAGTTGTGATCGCCAATGACAATTGGGCTTTGCTTGTGATTAGGTGCCAAACATGGTTGGGCTTTTTGGACGATTGTGTACCGAGCATGGTCGGGATTTGCGAATGGTTGGGCGCCAAGCACGGTTGGGCTTTGGTTTGATATTGTGGGTGCCAATGAGAATTGGGCTTTTGTTGGCAATGAGGATTGGTCGGAAATTCCCGAACGCATGATTCCTATGAGATTTGCACATGCAATTTTGATGTTCCCATTAATCCGAGATTGCACCAAAAATTTGAAACAAATACCAAACACAAAATTTATATCGTACAACTCAAGTTAAAAAAATGTTTATCAATGAACCAACCTAACACTCATTTAAGTTAAACAAAATGAATATTAATTGTGGGGGTATTGAACACTCATCCGGCAAGTTTGCTAACATTCCGATCGAGTTATGTGTCCATCTAATCATTGTTTCTAAAAGCACGAAAGCATTGATCACAAGGTCTTCGAGGGTTGTAATTTGGCTTGGTTACAAAAGAAATGTCATATGTGGGGAAATTGAATTCAAATGGCCAAGCAAGAGGAACATTCTTTCTAAATTACACCCTTCCTCCTTTATTCAATCACAACTCTTGGTGATTTACAAATGTTTTTCTTTGATCCTTGACAATTTTTTGATTTAGAGATTTCTTTTTTTCTCTTTTTTCTCTTTCTTTTCTTTCTCTTTTTTTTTGTTCTTGTTGTCAAGATCAATTTAAAAAATTCACCATTTCTTGACATTCACAACCTCCTTTTTTTTTCCAACTTTATCAAAGATGATACCCTAATTGAATGTTCCTTCCTCTTTCGGCAAAGGACAATAATCATGAAGGTTAAGGGTTCAAAAAAATGAAAGTAAAAATATCAGAATTCAATAATGATTTAACTATGAACTGAATTTTTTTTTTACAAACTTCGGCAATTTCATTAAGCAATTGAGCTTATGAGAATTGGCAGTCCATAGTTAATGATTCTGATTCATTAGGCTCAAAGGGGTTAACAAATACTCACTCCTCACAGGGTGGGCTATTTGTGGTCAAGTGTTTTCACTCATTTTCAAAAAAAAAAAAAAATGCCTTGATCCTATCAATGCTTTCGTACAATCTAAAACAACGCTTAGATTTAACATAATAAAATCGAGTTTAAACAAAAAATGCTGGTCTCCTGCATATATATAATGATTTTGAGGATTCCTCACATTTTGGCTGGTTCTAAATGGTTCACCGAATAAACATATTAAAAACGCAAGTTGCATGATATGACTTTTGTACTAAGTACGTATTCTCCTTTCAAGTTTAATCATGGAAAAAACAGGAAACATGTATCTTAGCTTTGCGCAAATTAATCAAATTTTATCACTACCATGCATTTGTGATTGAATCATTGGATCAATCCATATGATGTGATTGGTTGCCGATCAAGGTCGGGCTTTGATTGTGGATTGTGCCAATGATGATTGGACTTTTGTCGGAAATTGTATTTGTGAAGTCGCCATTGAAAATTGGACTCTTGTAGGAGATTGAGGAATGCCAATGACGACTGGGTTTTTTGTGAATTGGGGGAAAAGGCCGCAGTAGCCTGGGGGTTGGTAATCTCGGGTTGAGGTACCGAAATCCCTTGAAGAGTAGTGGGAATATGGATGAATTCCTCACCAAAGTTGAACGGCATGCCCCATGTACAAACGGGGGGATAGTTGCCCCTTGTTATATGTGCGGTTTGCTTTGGGACGTCGAGCCACTTTCCTTAATGGGATGACACGTAGTGTTGCGAATGAAATGCGAACACCGACGACTCACTTCGGATTGTAAGAAATCCTTATGATAAGAAAGGAAATGAGTTTTGGACTCGAAGATAGACGTATGCATGATAATGAATGATGTATGTGAATGCATGAAAAAATTTTGTTTTGCTTTATAAGGATATTAAAAGGTGCAATTAATTTCCTATAAAGCAAAGTGATATGCGAAAATTATTTTCCATGAATGTAAATGTATGCATATGTATGACATGTATGTTCAAAATTTCCCCCATCCTCACGTGTAGGCTCTAAAGATGAGATTTTCTAAAAGGTCCCTAGAGATCACGGACTTCACATGGAACTATTGTCGTCAATTGCAAATGCTCGCAAGACCTCAATATATTCCAAGTGAAATCTACTCTAGGCGGGGTTTTCGCATCTTCCCTTCAAGACATACGTCAAGTGGGCCTCCGCTACGCAACCCCATCCTATCTTAATTTTTTTCTCAAAGCTCGGGAATAGAGCCTCACACGTCCGGCATTAACCCGAACAATGTGGAGTAACATCGCTCAAGTAACCCCACAATATATATAACATGAATATAAAGCAAATATGAAACAAATACATATAAAGCAAATGATAAATAAATAATGATAACAAGACATAAGCGTGCAAGCAAAACAAAGACACTTTAGCCTAAAAGCCAACTAAGATAGGCTTGACTTGTTTATGCACAAACAAAGTGTTTTATGCACAATCCCCAGTGAAGTCGCCATTTTTGTCGCGTCGAATTTCGGATGTCAAGCTATTGGGAAGCATTGAATCACTAAATTTAAATCACGACTGAACTTTTAATTTTTCGGGGAAAAAGGAAAAAAGTTCGAAATTACCTTGAAAAGAGATTTTAGGTTCGAAAGTCGATTATGCGAGGGGAAGGTATTAGCACCCCTCACATCCGTTGTACTCAACGGGAACCTCTTAGTTGACTTAGGCTTAAAATGTTTTTGACGTTTTGCTTGCACGCTTAATCATATATATATATATATATATAAAGGAAAAAGAAAATATAACATGAGGTGAAGAAAGAGATAAAAACAAACGAAATAGAAAAAAGGAAAAAAAGATTTTTTAATAACGGGCTTGACAAGATGTCGATCTTGCTCCTACGTATCTCCCGGTAGTCGGAGAATTCAAAGCTTACGTAGTTCTTAAAAAAAAAGTTTGAAAACGCACAAAGGCGTAAAAGCTTTAAATGATGAAGGAGACAAGCGCACATTAAGGCGATAAACTCGCACAAGGCGTAAAAAGACGAACGCACATTAAGGCGATAAACTCGCACAAGGCGTAAAAAGACGAACGCACATTAAGGCGATAAACTCGCACAAGGCGTAAAAAGACGAACGCACATTAAGGCGATAAACTCGCACAAGGCGTAAAGGGTCGAAAATAAACGCGCAAAGGCGTAAAACCTTTAAATGATAAAAGGACGGACTCGCAATAAGGCGATGGTATCCGTTGGAAAACGCACCAAGGCGTAAAATGTTTGAATTGACCACGGGGCCAAGAAAAGTTTTTAAAATGGTCACGGGGGACCAAGAAAAGTTGGATTGGTCACGAGGGACCAAGAAAGGTTCAAATTGGTCGCGAAGGACCAAGAAAGGTTCAAATTGGTCGCGAGGGACCAAGAAAGGTTCAATTTGGTCGCGAGGGACCAAGAAAGGTTCAATTTGGTCGCGAGGGACCAAGAAATGTTAAAATTTGGTCGCGAAGGACCAAGAAAGGTTCAATTTGGTCGCGAGGGACCAAGAAAGGTTCAATTTGGTCGCGAGGGACCAAGAAATGTTAAAATTTGGTCGCGAAGGACCAAGAAAGGTTCAATTTGGTCGCGAGGGACCAAGAAAGGTTCAATTTGGTCGCGAGGGACCAAGAAAGGTTAAAGTGCGTTGGACGCGTTGGAAATAGAATGACGATTGTCCGAGCAACGAGACATACGTCAAGCATTCGTACAACCGGGGAAAGGAGAGACATACGTCAAACCACCCTTTTTCATTCAAGTTTTGTTTGAAATTGAGAAAAAACGTATTTTTGGGGAAGCTAGAAAAGAATGACGATCGTCTAAGCAACGAGACATACGTCAAGTGTTTATCCGATCGGGGAAAGGAGAGACATACGTCAAACCACCCCTTTTTCATTCAAGTTTCACTTGAATTTTAAGAAAAAGTGTAAACTGTCAAAACGCTCGTTTTTTAGAACTCAAATGAAAAGAAATAAGATTGTTCAAATTAGTTGTTGCAACCAAAATGAACAAGCTTGTTGTTTAATGAAACAAGAAAGAAAATGTTTTTGTTTGGTTGGTTTGGAAGGACAAGGTCCTTTGCCTACATACCCAAATGGGATCAAAACCGATGTAGTTCGGGCCTAAAAAACCGAGTGATTTGTTATGTTTTGATTTTAAAGCTTGAAAATGTTTGTGAAATATAAAATGAGCCAAAGTGGCGAGTGAATGAAGTTTGATTGATTAAAAATGCAAAAAATAAAGTCTGATATGATTAAGATCGATTGAAGTTTGATTAAAAGAAAGTTGCTTGGTTTGAAATCCAAGGCTTTGTTAATGAAGAAAATTTTTGATGAAGTTTTGAATATTTGAAATGTTTTTGGTTTTTTATGATTTTTTACTTGGAGTTAAAAAGAAAATAAGTGCGATATAAAAACTAAACGCGAGAGAATAAAACGTTTGTTGGATTAAAATGAAAAGGTTTTTGTTTTTGGATTATGATTTAAACTAAGAAAAATGAAAAATAATGCAATGCATATTTATATACTTTGTTCCTAAATGCATGTATATTCTAATGACATAGAAAAATGCAAAATAAAATGAACAATTAGAAATAAAAAAATAAAATGCATGAGATGATATGATAAGTAAATAAATGGGATGTTAAAAATAAAGGAACAAATAAAAAAGAAATAGTAATAAAAAAGGAAAATAAATTGCAAAGAAAATAAATAAAAGAAATGAAATAAGGAGGTGTAAAAATAAACCTGGGGGGTGCTGGTAGTAGAAAATAAATCAGATTGAAAGAAAAGGCCCAAAAGGCATTGGGCTTTCGTAAATTAATCTGGGCCGTCTGATTAATCAGACGGCCCTGATCTAATCACAGGGAAACAAAAGCCAGGCCACACGATCTGAAATCAGAGGGCCAGGAAGGCGTGGGTGTACGCTAACGCGTACACCCTCACACACTGAATCGGGGAGGGGTATTTAAACCCACTCCCCTCATAATTTTTTCATTCTTCACAAGTCTTTCTCTCTCTTTCTCTCATCTTCCTAACCGCCTCTCACCTCTCTCTCCCCTCTCTCCTTTGGTTCGCCGCTGGTGAGGGTTCCGGCGTGGTGGCCGCCGGCCCACGCGGCGGCACCACCGCGCCGGAAAAAAATTTCGCCTATTTTTCAAAACAAATACACTTTTCCCATATCCTTTTTCCTTCTAAGCTCAAATCCGACCTTGAATTTCTCAAAAAAAAGCCTAGAAAAGTGTAGATCTACAATTAAAATTCGGAAAAAACTACCTCTCCTCTCCTCCTTTTTTGCTTCGGTTTTGTTTTTGTGTTGTGGTTTGGTGTGTGTAGCGCTTTTGCTGTGTGTGTTGTGGTGTGTGGGTGCTGCGTTTTTTGTGTGTGTGTCGTGTAGTGTGTGTGCGTGACCTTTGTGTGAGTGTGTGGGTGGTTTTGGCTCGTGTGGGTTTGTGGGTTAGAGTCGTGTGTGTGGTTGTGTGTTAGTGTGCGAAATATGTGTGCTGTTGGGTTATGTTTGTGGTTCTGTTTGAGTGTGTTTTGCCTTGCTAGCTGTTGTGAAAACGTGTTGCTTGTTTGTGTTGGTGGTAGTGTTAGGGGTTTGTGTGGGTTATGTTGTGGGGTTGGCCGAAAATTTCTTTTTTGAGGGGGGGGGGGGGGAAAGTTGGAAATTTTGTGTTGTTTTGGTTATGTTAAAAAATCTGTTTTTGGTTCCCAATTTCTTCCCCTTTCCTTTGTTTTTGATTCCCTGTTATATAGAGGGGTTTGAGCTGCTTGTCATAGATCAACTTGGCTTCTGCAGATCCTTGGATAAGATTAGAGGATTGGGATGGATTTGTAATGATGATTTTGGATAGGATTTGGGATGAATGTGATGATGAAAAAAATCTGTTTTGGGGCGTGAACAGTACTGGCCTGGCCTGTGTTGACAGTGTTTGACTATGGACTTGGACTTTTGGACAAAAATTGAAAATAATAATAATAATAAAAATAATAATAATAATAATAATAATAATAGTAAAAAAAATGATAATAATAATAAAAGAATAAAAATTAATGACAATAAAAAAAACTAAAATTAAAAATAAAAGTAAAAAGTGATAAAAAATAAAATTAAAAAACGAAACAAATATTGACATGAGGTATTTTAAAATACCTCCCTGCCGAAATTTCGTCTGAAACGACGAAAATTCTCGGCCTTAAAAAAAAATGCGTAAAACGAGACAATAAATAAAACGAGACGAAAACGGGTCAAAAAATGGGGTATGACAGAGATCATAATGATGATGATTCTCAAGATGATGTTGAGTTGTTCTAGAACAATGGAACAATTCAAAATGAGTTCAAGTCAAAGAACCAAAACTTCATTTATTTGCACACCTCTAATAAGCTATCATCTGTCATCACCTAAACATGAACCACAACCTATCCTAGAACACATTAAACCTGATCATGATTTCAATTCCACAAATTTTCAAGATGTCCCTAAAATCATCCATAACATGATTAGGCACACTTTACTCCCTAGATGTGGAACCTTTGATGCTGTAACTGATACTGATTTATGTATCATGTACCATCTCATGACCAAAACAAAACTCAACCTCTGCTTCATAACTCTTCAATACATGATTGATTCTTATCTGGCTGTCAAACAAAAAGTTGTTGAGTTGCCATATGGAATGCATATGACTCCCATCTTTAAGGCTGCACAAGTATCCCTAGAAGGTGAAGAAAGTAAATACACCTTCATGACATTCACAACCACAACCTTAGGACAACTCCACATCACCACTTCAAACATGCCAACTCCTCCAACCTCAGGAACATCTGGATCTATGAAAAGACATGCAGATCAGAAAGTTCAAAAAAAAAAAACTAGGAAGAAAAGAAGAGTTGAGAAGGTTAGAAACCTATCCAGCATTTAGAAGAAAGAAGGAGATGGATCTCCTGAAAATATGGAAGATGATGAAGCTCATTCTCCTCCAGCCCTGGAGTTGTTTCAACAAGTTGCTGAGCTTGCAAGAAAAGCAGTTCAGAATGTTGCTGGTGAGAATGAAGAACAACTTCAGAAAGAAGATGAAGTTGTTGAAATTGTGCAAGATGAGGTTGTCACTCAAATGAAAGATGATGAGATACCTCAAGAGGCTCATATGGTTGCTGCAATCACTAAAGAAGACACTCAGAAGATTGACTCAGCTGGTGATGCATCTCTTCAAAAAGAAGTTGAGAATGTTGCCAAAAAAAAAAAGGGGAACATCAGAAGGTTGACACCTCAGAATGTTAAAGAAAACCCTCTTGACCAAGATCAGAGAGTTGAAGAAAATACTAAGCAAGTTGCTCAAGAAGTTGATGAAGATACTCAGGAAGTTGCAGAAATCTTGGCTTCTAAGATGATGAGTGGAGAAAATGCTCAATCACAAGAAGATGAACAAATGGAATTTTTAACGAGTTTTGATCTCAACATAGAAGATCTAAATCAGACTTCAACACTGATGTGTTTCAAAATGCTCATGAAACAGTTCAGATTGTTCAAGAAACATCTGAAACTGAAGATCAGAATATTCAAGATAATGTTCATGATGCTGAAGCTACTCAATCCAAAAAGTTGAAAGCTTCAAAGTTCATCCCTCTGTTTTCAAGCAAGGAATAAGAGGAAAGTTGAGAAAGTTGGAAATCTCTCAGAAAAAGAACATGCATCTCCTCAAAATGATCATATGGAAGCAGATCCTCCAACAATGGATCAAGACATCCCTGGAGAAACCCTCCAAAAAGTTGCTGATAATGCTAATGAAGCAGTTCAGAGAGCTGATGAAGTTCAGAATGTTGAAGAACTTCAAAAGGAAGCTGATGCAACTACTGAAACATGACTTCAAAAAGTTAATGCAGCTACTAAAAGAGGGAACTCAGAAAGCTGATGAAATTGAAGAAGCTTCTGGAGAAATACCTCAGAAAGCTAACAAAGCTGGAAGCTTTTATTGGAGAAGGATCCTTTAAATCTTCTACTGCTGAAACAATTTTAAAATCTGAAGTTGATGTTACAAACATCATGAATGAACTCCATGTTGTTGAAAAAGAAATTGTTCTAGAATCTGATATGGGAAATGACCCTCTGTCATTAAAAGATCAAGATATGCATGATGTTGCTAAAGTTCTAGCCACACACATGCTTAGTGAAAACACAACCACAAAGGAATTTGATGAAGACGAGCTAGCTGGAAATCAAGCTGGTTTTGATCTGAATGTGGAGGAATTCAACTCAGACTTCAATGCAAGAGTCTTTCAGGATTCTCAGATGGAAAATGATGGAACAATTCATGCTACTCAAGTTCAGAATGTTCAAGAAAACATTCCTCATGAACAAAGCATTCCATCTGTTGATCATATGTCTGCAGATTCTGAAACATCTAGATATGATAAAAGACACTCATATCAGAAAGCTGGAAAGACTAAGAAGAAGAGAAAGCTACTGATGATTAAACTGCTTCAGAAGGTTATGCTTATTGATGCTTGGACTTCTCCATCCAAATGAGAAAGTAATTCAAAGAAAGAGAAACATGCTCTCTTCATTGAATCTCAGAGTAAGGGATATCATCCCATAAGGTACACATTTATTTGCACTATAATAAATATGATAATTGAATGCATCAAATTATGTCATGTCTAACATGTGCATATATCAAATGTTTAAACTTAAATGCAATAATTTTTTTCACTCTTTGTTCATACTCCTTCCATGATGGTATCATACTAATTTGCAACTGCACAAGTCATAATTGATGATTAAAATCATTGCATGATGTCTTATGCTTTAACAAGATATATTAAGGGTGCATTTAAAATAAATTAGTGTTATAATAATTGAACAAGGGGTTGTTTTTGTTATGTATAAATTCATGCATAATATCCTCTCATTATTTGCCCCAAATCCCTTCTTAATTATCATGTTAAATGTTAAATGTGTTACATCATTTTGTGAATACTTATCTCTTCACATTTGAAATAAATAATTCTGATGCATTTTTATCTGAGTTATTGACATGAACTGCAAACTAAATCATCATTGTTGTTAAATAATTCATAGGAAGATTTATGTTTGATCACAAATGTTGAATCATGATTATTCATTGATATGAAACATAAAAAATGTCTTAATTTGTCAAACTTCACAATAATCTGAAACGTGAAGATATGCACATGATTTTGATATGGTTTATGAAAATACCATTCTTCAAACATGATTTCAAATGAATCTTATGTTTGAATTTATCATTAGAAGACTTTTTTATATACTTGATCTTCATTTTGATGTTGTGTGTGATCTTGTTATAATCTTCAAAAATTGTTCTAAGGTCTGCATATTTTGTTCGTAAACTTATATTGACCATGCTTTGAACATAAAAGTTTGTTTTAAGCATTGTTGAATAATTATCTTACTCTAAATTGCAAAAATTGAAGACAAAGATAGAGTTGTAAACATAAATGGCATATCAATATGTGTTTGTGCATAAAATTGTTGCATAAGACTATTCTGCAATTTGACCTTAAGTGTTTAACATACTTTTCAAGCATGAAAACTTGAAAGATCAACACTCAAAAGGTATCACTCACACACACACCTACAAATGCAAGTAAACATAATCACATACTTGATTGTAAACATGTGTGTTTTCCACAAATTGTGTCAAAAATTTGTTGCTTGTAATTGATTTCTTTTAAAGAAACTATCTTGCATCAAATGATACTTTAAAGCATTTCATTTTTTAAAAAAAAAAATATCAGCAATATTTTCCAACACGAGAATACTCTAGAGAGAGAAAGATCTTTTCTAAACTCTGATTTCACCGCTTCCACAAATACTTCATTTTCTCTCAATTTCAGAAATTGCTGAATAAGATCAATTGATTTTTTCTCTTTTAAAGACTCAATTTAGATTAGTTAATCATTTTCTAATTTTTTAGCATGACTTTGTCCAAATGAAAAACTTATCTGCTATGACATTCATCTCTAAGTTAAAGAAAATAATTATTTTCTTAGAAAATCAAAAGATTTGAAATGTAATAGGACATTCATCTCTAAAACTTAGGGGGAGTTTTCTATACTTGAAAATATCAATCTTTTCAAAAACATTGAAATCAAGTTCAAAAACATTTTCTCAAATTTTGAGAAAAATATCTCATATTTGGAATATGTTGAAATAGTTGCATATGTTATCATTTTTCATGTCTTGTTTATACAACTGATTGAAATAATGATTGATCATGATCCCTGCAATGTGTTTTAAATTATACCATGAGTTTGATATATGAATACACTTGTGAATTACATGTAATGTCTTATGATTCTTACCTTCCAAGATTATGTCACTTTTCCTTCATATCATCCCTAGTACTTTTTGATAGATGACAAAAGGGGGAGAGATATATATATATGATGGGAGAAAAACCTAGGATGGGGAGACATATGTATTATGGGAGAGAAAAATATAAAATGGATTTAATTTATGAAGAATGTTATAAATTAACCTTTTGCATATGTTGAGGGGGAGTTTAATTAGTTTGATAAGAATTAAACTCTTGCATGTGTTTAGGGGGAGTTTAATTGCATATCCATGAACATTCTTACATTTATTATTATATCCATCATAAAACTTAAGATTTATTCAAAAGGTTTGTCATCATCAAAAAGGGGGAGATTGTTGAAGCAAAAATCTTTTTGATGAATGTTTTAATGATAACAAACCTCGTGGAATAAATGATAAGTTTTATGATGGTGATCTACTGATGTTTGCACTTGAGTTTTTGTTATAAGAACAGGAATCACATAAGTGGATAAGCTAGAAGCCACCCACATCAATAAGTGCATTATATCTACTCCACAATGAAAGAATGAGTATATCATCAGTTGAAACAATAGTATCATATCTCCATGAAGATTCATAGCTCAAGAATCATGATGGAAGAACTTACATCACAAGCTACACAAGAAGGTGCTTAAAGTTATGTGACAAAACTCACATTGAGTTTTATGTTATATGATGTGAAGATCCTCCATGGGTAAACAAGATAAAAGGAAATATGCATACAAGTTAGGAAGAGTCTCAGAACCTCCTCAAAGTATCACACTTCTAAAGCTTCTAAGGATAAGAAGTTCAGAGTTCATAATGTTCATATGAATGTAGTTCATAATGATCATGAACAATTAACCCAGAATATTTCTAGAAATATTAAAGGATTACTTCATGGATAAACAAGAATATTTAAAGTCATCAGTTACAAGCAATGATGCAAAGAAATATTCTTTTGGACTTCAAAGAAAGAATCATCTTGTTTGTCAAAACAAATGATCTCTCATTTATATGCTTCAAGTAGTTTTTGAAGGGAATAAATAAACAACCTTCATAAGGTTCAAAGTATTGAAGAACATTAGAATGTTTAAGAACATCAGAATGTTCAGCATAAAGTACAACCATCAAAAAAGAAGGAACCCAGAAGAAACATTCTGAAGGTCATATGTATGAACCCAGAAGAAGTTCAGAAGGTTGTTCAGAAGGTTGCTCAGAAGGTTCGTTAGAGCAAACCCAAAATTCAACGTCCACACCAAGAACATACAAGAACAGATGTGATATGAACATATCATATGCAGAAAAAGATTTCGACGTTGGATCAAGAAATCATTAAAGACATCTATGGTGATTAAAGGATTAATGGACTTTGATAGTTCTTGGTATTTAATGTGTTCTTGAGTGATTAACTAAGACAGGAACAAAGTATGAACCATACCAAGATACAAAGAATCAAAGACCACTAAGAAGAAAAAAACTTTGTCAAAGTTTAGAAAGTTGAACAAGAGTTCAGAAGGTTGGACACAGTTCAGAAGCTGAACATAGTTCAGAAGCTGAACAGAGTTCAGAAGCTTATACACAATTCAGAAGCTGAACACAGTTCAGAAGGTTGTACACAGTTCAGAAGCTGAACACAGTTCAGAAGCTTGTTCACAGTTCAGAAAGTCTGTCATAAGGCTGGTTTTACACAAGCCCAGAAATTCAAGAACACTATCAAAAACATACAAATCACACGTGGCATAAATAAATGTCCAGGAAAGCATACTTGCATGGATCAATCAAGCAATAAAGGCATTTACAAGATAAATGTCAAAAAGGATATTCAATGTTCATTTAAGACTATGAACATTGAATTAATAGGAATATTCCAAAAGGGAATATCATCCTAGATGTTCAAATTACTGCACTTCATTGATGTTTTACTATTAGGATTTGATTACATTAAATGGAAGTCTTACAAATCATCCTAAGTAAAACAAAAGGAACTTTCAGAGTTCAGAAAGTTCAATACAGCACATGCTTTAATTCTGACAGCAA
Organism: Medicago ruthenica; assembly: GCA_018208015.1. Lineage (NCBI taxonomy): Eukaryota > Viridiplantae > Streptophyta > Magnoliopsida > Fabales > Fabaceae > Medicago > Medicago ruthenica. Next base: position 8,525 of record WNNG01000565.1, on the reverse strand, counting down.
CAGTAGAGTAGTTGGAAAAGTAAAGCAAAAGCAAGATTACAATCTCCAAGTCAGAATCAATAAGATTTTGACACATAAGGGAGTTGGTACTGTACAAGACCAGCAAAATCCCCTAAAGCATGGGCATGAAGTGACAGTTCCACTTTATCTGTCCTGCACTGTTTCCAAGACAAATCTGGGAAAGTATTATCCAGCAACATTCTGATGTATGTGTTAAAGTCACTGCTTATGGATAATGCCCAGAAAATCATATGAGACACATATGATGAACCCAGAAACTCATATCTTCATTCATACATGATGAACCCAGATGAAAATCATCAAGAATGCAACAACGTTCTGAAGTATTCTCAAGAACACAACAACATTCTGAAGTTCAGAATGTTCACCCAGATTTTCAAGTAAAAGTCAGTGGGGCCCAGGACACATGGCACAAGACCATTGGTCACCCTCCAACGGCTACAAGAGACCAATAACTCTATAAATAGAAGTGAAAGGCTCAACATTACTTACACCATTGCAAAGCATACAAGAAAACATATGAAAAGTGTTTGAAGCTTTAGCATTTCGAATTGATCATCACTGAGATTTCAAATTGTCTCTAAAAGTGTAAATCAATTCTCTTTTATCTTGTTAAAGATAATTTCTCCCTCCTTTCTTCTCTTCTGATTGTCTTCATCTTGACAACATTTCTTCAAAACTCCAATCAATTGTAAAGAGCAAATCTCATCTAGTTTTAAGGGTATTAAAGTCTAGGTTGAGTAACATAGTGCAAGGTCTGGTGTGACTTAGCACAGAAAGTGGAGAGCCTGCTGAGGCTTAGAGAATACAGGTTGTAACCGTTCCAAGGGAACAAGATTGTACGGTGCAGGATTTGAGAGGTTATCTCAAGCATCATAGTGGAAACTCTCACAAGATTGTGAGGAGTGGACTAACCCACATTGGGTGAACCACTATAAAATTCTGTGTGTCTTTCTTCTCTATCCCTTTACTATTTATTTTCAGCATAAATGTTTAAATTCAGTTTACACACCATTATCACTTTGTTCATCATTTATTACACTAACAGTTCTGAACGCACTTCAGAACATTCTGAACTTAACCAAGTTTTTATTTCTTCCAAGTATCAACTTGAGAATGATTTACCACAAGTGCAGGTTAAATTTAAAAAGGGTCACAATTCAAACCCCCCCTTTCTTGTGACTATTATTTCCACTTCAGATGTTTCCTCATTCTTTGATTGGGAAGGCCAAGGAGTGGTATTTGGATCAGCCACCAACAGTGATGACAAATTGGAACACTCTTGAGGAGAAATTCCTTGAGAGATTCTTTCCTCAGAATCGTTTCATGGAGGCTAAGACAACTATTGCTGTATTCTCACAAGGTTCAAGTGAGACTCTATGTGAAGCATGGGAGCGTTTCAAGTCGATGCTTAGAAGATGCCCTAACCATGGATTCGATGATTTAACATAAATCCATCTTTTCCGGAATGGGATGCAACAACAGTCCAAGCTATTACTTGATGCTGCTGCTGGTGGATCACTAATGGCCAAGAGCGCCGAAGATGCTGTTGCTATCATTGAAAGAATGGCATTAAATGATCACCAGGCTCACCATAACAGAAGCCAAGGCCAAAGAAAAGCGGGAATATTGGACTTGGGGACAAATGACGCAATCCTTGCTCAAAATAAATTGCTAACTCAACAAGTGGAAGAATTGACTAGAAAGATGGCCAACCTTCCACAACAAATGAAGGATATTCAAAACGAACAAAGGAGACACCATCAAGTCGCATCATGCGAACTTTGTTCGGGCGATCACCCCACCGGATTTTGTCCGCCACCCACCGAAGAGGTAAGTTATGTTGGAAATCAACAAAGGCCACAACAGTTTCAAAACCAATACCAAGGTCATACTAACAACTTCCCAAGAGGGAACAATCCAAACTATGGCCAAGGTTGGAGGCAAGAAGCTGGACCACAAAACCGACAACCTTACCAAAACTACAATCAATACCAACCTCCGCAACAAAACCGACAACAAAACACCGACGAAACTCTTAACCAATTCATGCAAATGTCAATGGCGAACCAAAAGAATACTGATGCCTCCATCAAAAACCTGGAAACACAAGTAGGCCAGTTGGCACAACAGCTTGCTCAAGCAACCCAGCAAGGCGGAACCTTTACCGCCAACACACAAACCAACCCCAAGGATCATGCATCATCATCAAAATGACAATTAAGTCATTTTGATGAAGAAGACCTTGCATCAAGAGACAATGATAATTGCAAGGCGATTGCTACTCGGAGTGGGAAGGTAGTTGGAAGAGGTATAGGTGACAACCTTGAGGTTGAGAGGAGAGTTGTTGAGAATGAGGAGGAAGATCATGATGAAGGAAATGAGGAGGAAACAGGAGGAGATAATAATGAGGATGAAGTCGAAAAAAATAAGGAAGTAGTTGAAAATGAAACCATATTGATGAAGAAAGATGTGGTGAAGGAGAAGGGCAAGAATCAAGAAGTTGTGAAGAATGCGCCAACACCACATCTACCATATCCAACTACTCCAGCCAGAAAGGAGAAAGAGAGGAAGTTTGCAAGGTTCCTTGATATTTTTAAACGTTTACAAATCAACATTCCATTCTCGGATGCCTTAGAGCAAATGCCAACTTATGCCAAGTTTATGAAAGAGATTCTTTCCAAGAAGAGGAGGTATAATGAAGAAGAAACAATTCAGCTTGATGCTAATTGTAGTGCAATCATCCAGAGAACATTGCCAAGGAAGGAGAGAGACCCGGGTAAAGTTACACTACCGGTGTCTATTGGCAATGTTAATGTCGGCAAAGCACTTATTGATTTAGGTTCAAGTATCAATCTAATCCCACTATCCGTTGTCAAAAGGATTGGTGATTTGGTTGTGAAAAGAACTAACTTGACCTTGCAATTGGCCGACAAATCCTTCACACGTCCGTTGGGGATAGCTGAAGACGTGTTGGTGAAAGTCGACAAGTTCTTATTTCCCATCGACTTTGTAGTGATGGACATACCTGAAGATGATGATGTGCCGCTAATTCTTGGGAGAACGTTCATGCAAACGGCAAGGATGATGATTGATCTTGACGGAGGCCTAATGAAAGTCCGTGTGGACGATGAAGAAGTCAATTTCAACATCAATGAAGCTATGAAGTATCCTAGTGATAAAGGTGCCTGTTTTAAGATGGATGCAACGGAAGAATTGATTGTTGATACGAGAGACCAGCTGCATTACTTGACACATCTTGAAAGAGTCTTGACAAATACACTTAGTATCATAGGAGAAGAAGATGAGAAGGAGATAGAAGAGTGTTTGAAGGAGCTGGATTCGTTGAAGGAAATTCCTCCTCACAAAGCCAAAATTGAGGAATTAACGAATGAAGCTAAAGTTGAAGAAGTGAAGCCGGAGATGAAGATTCTACCCTCACATTTGAAGTATGTATTTCTTGATCAAGAGGGTAACAAACCGGTCATTATTAGTAGCTCCTTGTCAAACAATGAAGAAACAAAATTGGTAGAGGTTTTGAAGTCCAACAAGGAAGCAATAGGCTGGACACTATCCGACTTAAAAGGGATAAGTCCATCCTATTGTATGCATAAGATCATGATGGAGGAAGATTACAAGCCGGTAGCACAATCTCAAAGACGGCTAAACCCAAACATGAAGGAAGTAGTCCGGAAAGAAGTGGTTAAACTACTTGAAGCCGGCATGATATATCCGATCTCGGATAGTACTTGGGTTAGTCCGGTTCAAGTTGTCCCTAAGAAGGGAGGTATGACGGTAATCACAAATGAGAAGAATGAGCTCATACCGACAAGAACCGTCACCGGTTGGAGGATGTGTATAGATTACCGGAGGCTCAACAAAGCTACAAGGAAGGATCATTTTCCTCTACCATTCATGGATCAAATGCTAGAGAGACTGTCAGGACAAGCTTTTTATTGTTTCCTTGACGGATATTCGGGTTATAATCAGATTTCGGTGAATCCAGACGATCACGAGAAGACAGCCTTTACTTGTCCATTTGGAGTTTTTGCATATCGACGCATGTCGTTCGGATTATGTAACGCTCCAGCAACATTTCAACGATGCATGCAAACCATTTTTGCGGATTTGATAGAGAAGAGCATTGAAGTGTTTATGGACGACTTCTCAGTATTCGGGTCATCATTTGATTTATGCTTGAAGAATCTGGACACGGTACTGAAACGGTGCAAGGAAACCAACTTGGTGCTCAATTGGGAGAAGTGTCATTTCATGGTAACCGAGGGCATAGTCCTTGGTCACAAGATTTCCTCCAAGGGTATTGAAGTTGATAAAGCTAAGATTGATGTGATAGGAAAGCTTCCACCACCAGTCAATGTCAAAGGCATCCGAAGTTTTCTTGGCCATGCCGGATTCTATCGGAGGTTCATCAAAGACTTCTCAAAGATTACAAAGCCATTGAGCAATTTGCTCAACAAAGATAAGTCTTTTGATTTTGATATTGATTGTTTAAACGCTTTTAAAAGTTTGAAGGATAATTTGACATCCGCACCCATAATCACCGCACCAAATTGGAATTTTGATTTTGAACTTATGTGCGATGCAAGTGATTATGCGGTTGGAGCGGTGTTAGGTCAACGCAAAAACAAAATTTTTCATGCTATACACTATGCAAGTAAAGTTTTAAATGATGCACAAATCAATTATGCTACCACTGAAAAAGAATTACTTGCTATTGTGTTCGCATTAGAAAAATTTCGTTCGTATCTCATAGGTTCAAAGATTGTTATCTATACTGACCATGCAGCCATCAAGTACTTAATCACCAAACCCGACTCCAAGCCGAGACTTATCCGTTGGATGTTGCTACTCCAAGAGTTTGATTTGGAGATTAAGGACAAAAAGGAGACTGAGAACCTTGTGGCTGATCATCTGTCAAGATTGGTGAACGATGAGGCAACGAAGAACGAGAGGGATATTCTTGAAGAGTTTCCGGATGAAAAGTTGCTTATGGTGCAAGAAAGACCATGGTTTGCTGACATGGCCAATTACAAAGCAACGAGGTTCATACCGGAGGATTATACATGGCAAATGAAGAAGAAGTTGATGAGAGACTCAACTCAATACCTCTTCAAGATTGGAGCAGACCATCTGTTAAGGAGATGTGTTGCAAGAGAAGAAGCCAAAGACATCATGTGGCATTGTCACAATTCGCCATATGGTGGGCATTACAGCGGTGAAAGAACTGGTGCAAAGGTTCTTCAAGCAGGCTTCTATTGGCCCACTTTGTTCAAAGACGCATACGAGCATGTGAAGGAATGCGAGAGTTGCCAGAAAACTGGAGGGATTTCAAAAAGGAATGAGATGCCTCTGCAAAGCATCCTTGAAGTCGAAGTTTTTGACTGTTGGGGGATAGACTTTGTGGGGCCATTTCCATCCTCCATGTCCAACGAATACATTTTGGTGGCTGTAGATTATGTGTCAAAGTGGGTAGAAGCAATAGCATCACCAAAAGCCGATAGTAAGACGGTGGTCAAGTTTCTGAAAAGGAACATCATTTCCCGTTTTGGAACTCCAAGAGTGCTTATAAGTGATGGAGGTTCACACTTCTGCAATCAACAATTGGCAAAAGCACTTGAGCATTACGGAGTCAAACACAAGGTAGCTTCACCATACCATCCACAGACCAACGGTCAAGCCGAGGTATCCAACCGTGAAATCAAAAGGATACTTGAGAAGACCGTGTCATCATCAAGAAAGGATTGGTCGATGAAACTTGACGAAGCATTGTGGGCCTATAGGACCGCATACAAAGCTCCTACGGGTTTCACACCATTTCAGTTGGTGTATGGGAAAGCATGCCACTTGCCGGTCGAATTGGAGCATAAAGCGTTTTGGGCGCTAAAGTTTTTGAACTTTGATCAAGAGCAAGCGGGGGAGAAGAGAAAGCTTCAGATGAATGAACTCGACGAAATGTGTGACCAAGCTTATCAATCAAGCAAGCTTTATAAGGAAAAGGTCAAAAGGTATCATGACAAGAAGATCATGAAGAGGGAATTTAGGCCCGGTCAAATGGTGTTGCTGTTCAATGCAAGACTAAGGCTATTTCCGGGTAAATTGAAGTCTAAATGGTCCGGTCCGTTCATGATCAAAGAGGTCAAACCTTATGGAGTTGTGGAGCTAGAAGATCCTATCACTAAATCAACATGGACAGTGAATGGACAAAGGCTGAAGCCGTATTTTGGCGGTGAAGTTGTTCGGCACACGACGACGATTTCACTTATCAATTCGTAAGCAAAAGCGAATCAGGCGTCGATCTAATGACGTTAAACAAGAGCTTGTTGGGAGGCACCCCAATTTTGTAAGTATGTTGCATTTTAAGTTTTATTTTAGTTCTGTACAACCATTTATGCATGTAGGGATAGTGGCAAAAGCTTAAAATTTTATTTTTCTGTTTTCTGTCATGGTCGCTACAGCGACAGATCCCATCGCTGTAGCGATGAACTTCACTCTCCGTCGCTGTAGCGACGTACGGTCGCTTGTAGCGATGACTTTCTGACTTGCCGCTGTAGCGCCATTTTATCACTTGTAGCGATGGGTTTAAAATCTTGTCGCTGTAGCGACGCATCGCGCGCTTGTAGCGACAGCAGGAAAAACGGCCATTTCAGTTTCCAATGCCACTATAACTCTTCATCTTACCCCCCAACCACCCATTTAATACCATATCCGTTATACTTACTTATTTTTGCATCCCACAACATCAGAAACACACTCCATTCCATTTTTGTTTATTTCTGCAATTCCTATTATATTTCTCTGCATTTTTCTGCATTTTCTTGCAAACCATCCTTAATCTGTTCAATCCAGCACTCAATCTCCAATCCAGGTAAATTTTCGTAACCCTCTGTCAATGTTTGTTAAGCTTTACACTTGTTTGATTGTGCCAGCATGTTGTTTAGAAATTAGGGTTTGCATTTTCAATTCTTAAACTTAGGGTTATTCTTCTTTTGCAATACCCATGATAATCAGTACCATAAGTTGTTAAAAATGAACTAGAATCATTAAACAAACTAGCCTTTCATCATCTTGATCAAGAAATTCGTATTTTGAAAAAACCTTTTTGTAAAAATTCAAAATAAACTTAGGTTTTTGATGATTAGGCAGTTTTAATGATTTTTATTCATTTGTTTTAGCTTTAGGGTTGATTTCGCATGCCACAAGTAGTTTAGATACCAGAAAAATCACAATTTTAAAAATGGGTTGCTCTTCGCTAGATAGCGCTTGTAGCGCAGGGAACCAGCAAATTCTGGGCTCGCTCGCTACAAGCGACCATCCTGTCGCTGTAGCGACGAAGCCCAGACTCAGTTTTATTTTTCTTTTATTCTAATGCTAACTTGAATCCTACCTGTTTTGCATGTTTAATGCTATTTTGTAGGCATGGCACCCAAAACATCATCAAAGCGACAACGTAATGTTGAGGGATCATCATCTAGACCACAACCTAACCCTCAACCACACGATTCAAACAGGTTTCTAAGCTTACGTAACCAAGAGCGTTACGATGAGCTTAAAACAAGGAGAATTTGGTCAGAGAAACAGTTCAAGATAGCTGAGGAAGGAAACTATGGAGGAATTGCTCATATGTTCAATGAGAGGAAATGGGGAATATTATGCAATCCTCCAAGGAAGATTAACTATGACGTTGTGCGAGAGTTCTACGCAAACGCCATTCCAGCTGACCCTTCAGACCCATTTACATGGACGACATTTGTGCGAGGGCGCACCATCGCTTTTGATAGGATGTCCATCAACTCTTACTTGGGTAAACCTCTGGTACTTTGTGATTCTGATAACCCATTAGTGTCGGAGGAGCTGTGTGCCTTCCACTAACACCAGAGGAGGGGAAACTAGGATCACGATTTAATCGCACGGGAGATCTTCCAAGAGGGGAAGAATTACGACGTGAGCAAGGCTTCGGGTAAGCCTTTTAGAGCTTTCAGAGATGACATGACCACTCCAGCTCAGGTTATACTTACCCTTATCCTCTATAACATTAGGCCTAAGTCTCACACTTCTTCCACTACCCTGGACGTCACACCCTTGCTTCACTATATCCTCAGCAACCGTCAGGTTGACGTTGCGAGGATTATAGCTAATGAGATGAGGGTTGTGGCAGAAAGTGGTATCCTGCCGCCGGGTAAACCTAAGTGCCCACTGCCTTTTCCTGGCTTGATTATGGGATTATGTAGAAAAGCCAGGATCCACATGCCCACCCAAGTGGATGAAGAGATTAAAAACCCTATTGATGATAGATACATCAATAGGTACTGCTCCACCCCCTCTCCTACTGCTCCACCTTCTTCTGCTGCTGGACCTTCCACTTCTGCTGGACCATCTTCAGTACCACTCACTGCACCACAGGACCCTAGCCAACCTCAGGCCCCAACCTATCCACCTTTGGACTTTTCTAGTTGGGATCCCTATCATATGACTGCGTATTCACA